>VZTL01063774.1:2474-23698 GCA_013400535.1 Scopus umbretta
AAAAAAAAAAAAAAAAAAGCAGCGCATTTCTGGGATAGCCACAAGACAGGGAAACCTGAACACGTTCATGGCGTTGCTATGAAAACCCCACAAAGCAGCAGCACCCCGTGACACCGAGAACTTTGTGTGACTTACCAGCAGGCCAGAATACAGAGTCCAGTAAAGAGGATGATGGGAATGGGATAGGAAGCACACAACAGCCCGTGGTTGTAGAATGCCCGCGATATCCTCTCGCGCAGTTTTTCAGTCAGGGTCATCCTCAACTGTCGTCACCTAGCTGCCATCCCGGAATACATCAGGGGGTCAGGCAATTCCAGCATGTGCAATGCTTCAGCAAAGGCACTTTATCCAGCTAGAAATTGGACAGAAAGAAAGCAAGCTCCTGAGAAAAATAAATAAATGGCAAATAAACGTTACCAACCTGTTTTACAAAGAAGGCTTCCAGCACTGTACCTCCTCAGAAGAAAAGGGAGAAAAAGACACCACACACCAAGCACTTGTTAGGAGCCTACAGGCAATTTGATCACATTATTGGGTTTTGCCTAGGGGAAGGAAGGCAGAAAACATAAGCAGAGACGGAACACCAGCCTAACAGACCTCAGGCACCGCTGCCGTGAGCTGCTGGTCAGAGAGAACACGCAGGAACAGAGCTAGGAACCAAACCGTCTGAAAGGAAGGAAGAAAAGGAGCTTAGCAGTAAAAGAATTAAGTAGCACTCCGAGGAGATGCCAAAATGCCAATTAGTAAAGAAGGATTGAGGCTAGCTGTCAGCAATGTGGTCTTAAGGGAAGTGCTCTTGGACACCAACTGAAGCACTTTCAGTGCTTTTAACTATTAGCAACACACCAGTAACAAGAGAAGAGACCAGAACAGGCTTTACAGCTAAGACAACCTAAAAAGAAAGTTATTTTTGCATGGGGAATGAGGGAGGGAAGCCTAAGTAGCCACAGTGCAAAACACTAAGCCAGAGTATGCTACACAGTAAAATAAACTCATGCAGACACTTCTCATCAAAGCATATTTTGACTTGACTGTAAGACTTACAACTGGACTGTTTACCAAGTGCCACCTGAATTGCAGATGTCAGAACTGGTCCACTTAAACTTGGAATTTGATTTATAAAAAATTTGATTTTTATAAAAAAATTCAATATAAAAAGCCCTAGGAAAAGGTTAAGCTAATACATTAAAATAAAGTATAAACACAATTCCTAGGAAAGATGGAGCAGAAGAAACCTACACTAACTTTTTTCTTTTTTTTTTTTTTTTTTAATATCAGGCTAAATGCAAAGCACGCGATTCACAACAATGGTCTGAGAAGCGAAAGGCTTGAGCGCAAGATATTTTTTTCATACGTTTCAAAGCTATGAACTATCAAATCCAAGAAGCTATCAACTCCAAGATTTTTATATTTTTATGTGGGAGGAAATAAATACATTTTTCCTGGCTTCTCCAGAAAAGAGACCCAAAGCACGTGAAATAAGTCATTCTGTCCACAGGAAAATGCCATTACTGACTGCGCCCGAGAATCCGATGCAAGACCTAAACCCAGGCTACCCCATTAAAACCAGCCGGTCATTTGACATGTGGAACTCCTCACCTTCACCATCTTAAATGTAAAGAATATTAGAGGAGAAGGTCTGATAGGTTCACACGGGTAAGAAATCCATTAGGGGTGTCTATACATACGTGGCTTCAGAATTCTGTAAGCCGCAAGTATTTAGGAGCTGGGGGAGGTATCGCAGGTGCTGTTTTGTTTTATATTCTTTCCTAAGCATCCACTTTCAGCTACATGAGAGCGAGCATACAGGGGAAGACAAACCCTAAGTACAGCCATTATGCTTTTAATTCCAGATTAAGTTCTATTCAATGCCCACAGGACTATTTTACAATGATCTACCTATCTCCCCAACACACCAGTAATGCAGCTAAGAACAATCAGATTTTGAGCAACAGAAGCACCAGTATATTTGCCTAATGACCAAATGGAAAACCTGGATAAATGTTTTTGCTCATGCCTTTCAGCCAGGCAGTACATCTTTCTGTAAGTATCGATGCCACTTTCTTAGTCGTAGGCAATTTCAGTTTGCCTGCAGTCCAACACCGGCACATACGTTCCAGGATTCTGGGAGAGGGGAGGGATGAGAAGTGTGCTCTTGCTGCCTGGAGACCTTGCAATGCAAGGGGAAAGGCTGACAAGCCAGCCAAAATACTATACATCGCATTCATGCGGAATAGAAAGGTTTTGTTTTATAGTCACACAGAGAACCTAAAATATTGTACCCTGCAAAGCAATTGACACATGGCACGTAAGAATACGCTTAGAAGTTGTAGCGATTACACCAGGAAAAGCTCACTTTTTAACCTTTAGCTTGCTTTGGTCCACTGGCCAATATGACCTGTTCAAATCAAGTCCAAGGCAAATGCAAAAAAAGACAATTAAAAAAAAATCTGAAAGGTGCAACAAAACCACCAAAAATGCAGACTTTCTATGCTAGGTCTCAGGAGAGAGTAGAAAAAATGAACAAATTTGAATTTAAAGTTTCAATGACAAAGCCATCTTCCGGAGCTGTTCATAGCGTGGGAAATAATGCAGAAAGTCCCTGCGTACACAAGCCTACTACTGGGAACAGACCACTGAAAACAGTAAGGAAAAATACCTTTTGAGTATATGGCAGTAACCAAACTGAAAATCCACAGTCTGTGTTACCAGTGTTGGAAAAGAAGTTGCGAACAGGTATATTGGAACTGAAACATTCAGGGCTTCATCCCACTGGTGATTCTTCTAAGGGGAGAAGACAAAAAGCAAATATTAAATAACCCTTCAAAGCAAAGCCAACACCAAGCACACTGCAAAACCTCTGGTTTTCAGCACCCAGACTCCGTGGCTGTCCCATTCCAACAGAAGACCTGATCCCTTGCGACAGGACGCGAACTAACCTGATTGCCCAGCCTAAGCAAGCAGAGAGGGGTTAAAAATGAATATGCCTCATATCAGCCCCATTTACATTAGTAATAAAGTTTATGAATGCTGCAAGTGCAAGAATTAGAATTACAAGGAAAGCTTCAAGCACTAGAAAGTAGTTGGACTAGATGGTCGTTGTCGGTCCCTTCCAGCTGGAATATTGTATTCCATTCTACGCAGGCACAGAAAGAGGAGGAGGGAGGGGGCAAAAAACCCCACAAGTTTAGACTGCTTAAAAAAATCAAGTGGATACACATAGCATACGCAACATAAAGCATAGGTCAAGTGAAGAAAAATGCTCATCCCTAAGAGACAGCACCACGGCGGCAGCGTTCAGAACAAGGAAGGCTTAGCCGGGCGCCGCGCTGGCAAAGCGGGGCCACGTCTGCTTCTCTGCTTGCTGCCTCCTGCGGGCAGCTGGTGTTCGGCCCCAACAACCAGCTTCTTCGCACGCTGTGTGAACGCCATCCTGGCTTCATCCCCGCTATTCAAGTACGTGGCATTGTTTTCTCCACCTTTAACCTTAAAGTGCAAATAAACCGCCATTTCTGATGCCCACGGATCTCTGGAGCAACAGCTCTTCCCTGTAACTAACCGGTGACCTGGGTGGCCACAAAAACTTGGGTGTCGCAGTCTAGAAATCACTGACCGAGCAGATCTGATCTCCCTTTAGGGCTGGGTGTTAGGACTGGACCATCCCTTCCAATCCCTGTTCTCTGAGTAACTCGGGAACACCACATGTATTCAACTTCCATGGCAGAAATATGCCATGACCAGCTCTTTGACCAGCTGGTCTTCTAACAGCAATTTTGGTTATTAGCGTTGCACTGGGAACCATTTCTACTAATTGCAAAGAGGAAAACTTCCTATTTACTTGCTTTACCTCATGCGAAACATCAGCATTCATTAAGAAGAAAACATTAAGCATTCCAAAGCTAATATTTGCTTATTAGTTTTCTGGGGGTTGCATATTAAATTCCAAAATCTTTATTAACTTTATGCTACAACAGTGCTCATAAAAGTTAAAAGCAGGAACCACTCCTATTCAAAGTCATTTTTGCAAACAAAGATCGCCTAACTGAAAATAAACCCTATGATTTTAGGAAAAACGTTAAAGGAGAATCCATTCAGAGTATTTCTTTCCTTTTGCATGACTGCAAATCCAAGACAAAGTTTGGCTGGAAATAAGCAGACATCGGGAAGTTTCCTTAACCTTGCAACACAGGACGCTGCATTGCTGGTTCACTTCAGGTACGAGAGACAGATACACAATGAAGTTCAGAGATAGATCGTAGGAAGCAAAAGCAAACAGCAGGCTTAAAAGAGCAACGTTTGGCTTTCAAAGTCTCTCAATTTCCAAACTAAGTTACACATTAAGCAATCGTTTAGACTCGCTAGTCAGTCCTTCCATTTACAGAAGCGCAGAACATGACTATTGCCAGGACTACACAAATTCAGCTACACACAAGTGCCATTTCAGTTAAGATGCCTTCCCCTGACACACACGCATCCAGTTCCAAGGTTTCACGGAGCTGCAGCACTTCCCACGGTAACTATAACCCAGGGGCTGGCCGGGGCAGGGGCGGGACGGGGGAGCAAGGATCGGGGGCCTGTCGGGGGACTCTGGGTCCGGGAAGGACACCCTGCCCCGAGGTTACTCATCCACACCTCAAGAAACAGATTTTTCTGTGCAGCCTTGACAAACGTTTCATGTGAGATGCAACACAACGCTAAGGCCACAAATTTGTCACAAACTGGAAATTCAGTGCTGCTGCAGACAGAAAATAGAATTCAGATTACAACAAATTCAACACCTGGAGAGTTACAGAAGAGTGAATTAATCTACCTTGTAAACAGGATCTTTTCCCCCACTCATGCGTTACACAGAGGAGAAAAAGCAATTGCTGAAACAATCCGATTGCCATAGTCTAATTGGCAATTTGTTGCGCACCACAGCAGATTACATTGTATGAGGGACTGAGCACACGACACGCACGCGCACCACAGCTCAGCTAGTGAGAAGGTTCTGAACCAAATCCTGGAAATCTTGATAGCCTGGGACTAGTTCATGGAGTAGCATGAGCCAGGTGAAGGAGAGATGCCAGAGAGATGCCACCCACCATCCCTCGCTCTCCTGCCCACCGGAGCCGTTCTGCTAACTCCTCCAGGCAGAGTTTTCAGACAGTCTGGCTGTTTCCCCACGCAGGTCGGGAAACCGCGGTGCTTCTCATCTGGAATGCCCTTTCCCCAGCCACAGACAGGAAGGGAAATGTGACTGAAAACTGAATTTTTTCCTGACACTGTGTTATACACCACATCTTTGTACTTTTTTGGGGGTACCACATCCTCTGCCACACACAGACTTACAAATGAGGTTCTCAAGTAGCCAAAAACTCTCATACAGAATGCTGCAACTCCGGAAGAAGGGCTTCTACCATCACATCAAAAGATAGCACAATCATTTATTGGCTATTGATTCACAATGCAAGATAGGCAGAGAGATATTAAATGACCACAACACTTTCAGAGCCCCAAGGCCACCTTTTCTCAAGCCGATCCCTACCCCGATTATAAAGTGTGCTATATGCCACTGAATTCATGATATACTCCATGCTGACTACTGCCATAAGACAAAGCAACTTTTCAACCAGAATTAAGCAGCAGCATCAATGCTTAACAGCACTGCATCATGCCACCCGCCCCCAGCCTCACCAGCCTTCCCTGCCGTCCCTCAGCATACGCCAGCACAGCAGCTCTTCATCCAGACCCCCCCCTAAAAACCAATTCTGGCTCGCTGTAGCTTCTAGCTAGTTGACAGTAGGTCAAGCTCTTCTATTTCCCACCCCTCCGAGAGCTGAACAGATGATTCACTTTCTGCTTCCAAAGCTTTTCTGTGATGAGGAGCTTGTGGAGCTCTGCGCCAGGTAATGCGGCTGCACTGAAGCCAAACCCAGACAACTTCAGACATTGCAGCACGGCAGAGGTTGGCAGGGACCTCTGGAGATCACCCAGGGTGACCCGAGGCAGGCTGGTCAGGGCTGTGCCTAGTCAGATTTTGAGTGCCTCCACCAATGGAGACTCCACAGCCTCTCTGCAACTGGTCCCAGTGTTTGACCACAGTAAAAGAGCAGATGCTGAGGTCTTCTCCAGAGGTTCATCCCCCAGCGTGCTGTAGGAAGCCTCTGCACAAAGACCTGCACTGCCGCTTGACACGCGCAGCAGCGTTCATTAAGCACGCATCTGATCAGTCTTAATATGACACTTTTGGTAGTCCACTATATGGTTCTACAAGCCTCACGAAGGTTTAAGAAATATAGCGCAAGGTGCCTACGTACAGACAGCAGCTTTCTCATCCCCACCTGTACCAGCACAAGAGGTTTGCAACGCTCAGACACAGAACAGCCTCTTACATTTCCTTACTAAATGAGCGTATGACCAAGAGAGTCCAGTCTAAGCTAACATTAAACTGTGCCTCAAATGCAAGAAGAAAGAGGTGGCTACTCCGCAGTATTATGGATGTTGGAATGGTTATACTTTCTTGGAGAACTCCTACTGTTGCTGTAGTTTGCTGGGTCTACTGCAAATTCTTACAAAAACGAAGACTGACCAGCAAAGGTAGAAATGTAGAATTTCTTCTTGCAGGAAAAATAAACTCAAGCTCACAGATACTGAGTGTTACTACTTTTCCCAAGACAAAAGCTTTTCTCTCACTTAACAATAGCTACATGTTCCAAATTCTTTACATTTCTGCCTGAAAGCATTTTACAGCAGGCCTCCCTTAACCACTGAAGTGCAGGAAAATGCAGTGCTCTTGTATGTAGATAGCAGCAGCTCAAATACGAGCCCACTGTCAGCTTAGAGGCAAAATACCCGATGTATGAAAACTTTTCCCTTTAGGATAAAGAGTAACCTGTTTTATTAAAGTATAATCAACACCTCAGTTTTCCATAAAACATTCTTGAATCAGGCCTTAGCATTAGGTAGTCATAAAACTGTATCACTGAGCTAGTAAAGAGTGGGAAAGAAATATATATTAAAAAAACCACTACTGTTCTGTAGTAATTTTTCTTATTAAATTTTTCTTATTAAAATAATTTGCTCCATCTTGTCACCTATAGAAAAGTCCTATACCTAAACTTGCAACATGACTCTTAACCTAGCATTTTCCATTTAAAACACCGAGCTTGGTAAAGCAGGAACGGATCCGACACTGTCCTTCTGTCCCCCAGACCCCTACCACCAGCCGCAGCACCCCCCCCGGGCCCTAACACTTCAAACGCATGACCTGTCTCTCTGCCGTACCTGTTCTTTACGAGGGGAGCAGCACATCACATCAATGTAGCAGCCCCAGATCAGACGCAGAATTTCAGAAGCTTTCCTGCCAAGGCTACGTATTTGGGGAGGAAAGGGGAGGAATGGAAGGGAAAGATGACAGAGTTTATTAAAAATTAGGATTTATAAAGGTCACTCAGTCGCTCTCTGCTGTTGCCAACAGAGCAGATCAATCTGACTGCTGTTCTCTCCGCACCCGAGGGCAAGGCGGGCATATGGACCATTAGCAATAATTCACCCTCCCAGCGCTGCTGCAGTCATTCGCCACGTATCCATCAATCCAACGCAGGCTCCCCAGAGACAGCAGAATCAGCGGAGCAACCTTCTGCCTTCAGAGTTATCACAAAACAAGTGGAGACAGCAAGACTGATGCTGCTAGAGACACAATTAGCCAGACTACTTGAAAATCGTACTGTCAAGCGAGACAAGTTGTGATTTGGGCTCCAGTGAAGATTTGGAGCCACGGAACAGAGGGTCCGCAGGGGACAATGCCTCTTTCATATCCATGTGCCACCGCCTTCGCACGGCAGCGCTTCTTCAGCCCACAGGGACCTATTCAGACACACACACGGCTACAGGTATTTCACGCATTCCTGGGCTATGCCCAGGACACACAAAGCAGAAAAGCAAGAGTGATTGCCAGTCCCGAGTCTGCCGTCTGATTTACGGTCTCCACTCGACCTGCCAATGTCTCTCTGACCTCTTTCCAGTCCTCACTACAGCTAGGATTTCGTGACAATGACAGAAACTCAGCACCACAAACACCACTCCCCACCCCGAAAACTAGTGAAATCAAAGAGTTTCTCTGCAGATGCAGAAAACAGCCAGATGTTAGATCACTCGCACACCAAAGAAAAAATGGAATTTTCTTGCCCTTTGTTGGACTGTAGAGGTGCTTCATGTCCGTGAGATGCTAGAAGCTATCACCGCTGTGAGCCCCTCAGGAAAGTGACTGGCACCAGCTGCTGCAGGAGCTCTCATATCCCAGCATCAGCAAAAGGGAGAAGGGGAAGGAAGAGAGGAACAGACCTTGGGAAGCCAATTCTCCCACTCTTCAGCAAGTGTGGATTCTCCTCCAATGAGGGCCAAGGATGAAGCATTCATCTGAAGGCTTCAGAGGTGGGCAATCAAGAAATATGCTCAAGACACTAACCTCCCTTCATAGAAATGCTACACAATCAGCTCTAACACCAAGTTCCTATTCTCCACTTGCATTCCCATGAGAAGAATAACGGGCTTTGTGCTGTGAAAGGACAGAGAGGTCACAGGCAACAGAATACTTCCTATGGGAAAATCACAACCAGCGCACTAACCTCCTGGAGGCTGGTGTCTGGAACGGGTTAATCCTGACACTGCTCTTTCAGAAACAAGGCTCCAGAACAGCCTGTATGTTCTCAGTTGAGTGTTCTTCATAGAAGGGTACTTTTCATATCCAAAAAGTAGAAACTCTTCAATAAATTAAATTTGAGGCTGCACTCCCTCCGTTCCAGCTGCGTGGCCAAAACAGTATTTAAAGTCTGAACCGAGTTCTTGAACCAGATTTCAATACACAAAACGTGCACCTAGCCCTGGATAACCAGGCACGTGCATCTTCAGCCCCAGTGCCACCTTCCTCTGGTCGGAACGAGGTCAGAAACAAGCTAGTTTTGACAGGTGCTGCACCTCCGAGTTCCCAACAGTACAATATAATAGCACAATACTGCATTGCGAGGATCAAACACCACCTCCAACATACCTTTCCCTTCTCATTTGTCCTCTGAAGGCACCTCAAAGCTCTTTGCACCGGTCTAACATTTGGACTGTGTGCTCTAAACTTGCTTGGCAACTCACTCCCCTCAGTCAACTGAAAAAACCAAACAAACCACGAAAACCAAACAGAAGCATGCTTGCCAGGAACTTGAGAGGTTTAAAGACCAAGGAGTTACACGCATCTCAATACAAAATTCGACACAACAGTAGCCACTCACTTCATTCTCACCTTTTCGCCCGTTTTCCTCCCCCTACAATACTCATTTATGTTTTGAGAATTTAGAAGTCAAGAAGTTATCTGAAATAGACCCCATTTTACAAGTGGCATTTCACTCATTGTACAGATTTTTAATCATATCTTGAAATAAGCACTTGAGTAGCAACAACAACAGAGAAACGCTGCCACAGACAAAAAAAAAAAAAGGCACCTAAATAATTTTAACAACCCAGCTATTACGTTATTTGCTACCAAAGAAGGGACTGACATTCAAAATAAGTTTCCAAACCTATTTTCAGGACATCCTTTAGATTTTCATGCCTCAAGAGAAGAACCCCAGCCAAATTCCTGCTTAAGAACAGCAATTCATTGAACGTAGTTTCTATCAATCTCCTTTCTTGCTTCCTAAAATACTTCCAACAGCGTTAAGACAACAACTTACTGGTGTGGATGAAATGACAGGACGTTCCACATGAAGAACCATAAAACACAGAAGTTTGGGATATGTAACAAAAACAGAAAGTACCCAAACTTAGAAAAACCCTACAGCTTCAAAGTTCACTCTTCTTCTTGCATCCAGCCAAAGGAAGCTTGCTTGCTTTTTAAGTGTATCGACAGCTTACCAAACACAAGAAAACCTCTCCCAGTCTCTTCTTCCTGACCACAGAGCTCTGGCCCAACCTCATTCTTGTTAGCAGTGATCTGGTCTCCACTGTCAATTTACTACACAGAAACACACATGATCATGAGAAAGCTTCTCCCTTAAAATATGGTTTTAGCAGCATCTATTACAATTTCAGAAATATTATTTAGTATACATGTCATGCAGGGCAAGTGATGGAGATACATGACAGAACACCTGCAAAATTAGTTAGGACAAGGGTTAATCTAGAGAAGAAGAAAAGATGCAGGATACACACCATAGAGAGAATCCCCAAATTCAACCCCCAGTTTTGGCACGAAGGTGCTGAGCAGAATTTGGACAAAAAGCTTATCCTCTCTAGACTCATTTCTCTCTAGTCTGCAAACGGGAAGTAAGTTATACCGATTCCAGTTAAAAAGATACAGCGAAATATAAAGCCAAGAATCACAATTCAAAAGATGCTACTGTAAATACTAGGAAAATACGCATTAAACTCTTACTTCCTTCACAGTGTCACCAGCAGGTGCTTTTCTAACGAGCGTGCCAAGCAGCATGTCAATTCTCAGCCACATAAAGCCTGTAAGCCCTCCAGAAAGCAGTTGCTTCACCTGGCAGTGAACCATTCAGAGGATTTCTAGCTAAGGTGGATTTTTTTGCACAATACCAAGGTATCGCCTGCAACTGAATTTTAAAAGTGCAACCACAACGTTATATTTCTCCCAGGCTTTAGCTAACTGAACACTAAACTCCTACTCTACTGTAAGAAGGCAAAAAGAGACAAACCAGATTGCGATGTTTGGCTTTTAATTTAATTCTTGAACTTTTTACTGCAGAAAGTAGGCATTTACTTAGATAAATAGAAGTCCACAGTCATAACGCTATAATTAAAAACTATCAGGAGTTTTGGAAAGGATATAAACTCTCAAGTGCCATGCAATACACAAACATTTGAACAGTGGTAGCTAGAATGTCTTGCGAAAAAGACTTTTTCAAATGCCTTGTAAACCTCCTCCACCACCTCTTAGCAAAGACCATACTGAACTGTAACATGGCAATTCCTTCATTTTATCTAGGAATTTACTGAGTTCAGAACTTGCCGCCCAACACATTTCTCACTGAACTTCTCCATAAGCAAGTTCAACACCAACTCATTATTATTCAGTCCACCAAGAGTTCTTCCCACATTATTTTTGCTGTACGGCTCGTTTTGTAGCTAGTACCCTGTCAGCCAAGCTCAGCTCAGCTGCTGTGGCTTCAGTACACTTCTCCCTGTGGATGTCATTATGGCAGGGCATGCAGAACCAGGTGGTAGTGTAATTCCTTAAAAGGTTCAACAGAAATAAAGAACAAAGATCTGAGCTCCTGTCTGGCCAGACAGCATTGGGTCTGATTTCCTTCATGCGTGGCACCACCTCAACGGGGTCAGACCTAAGCAGTCCTTGAATTAACCCTGTATTTAGGACTCCCAACAAGCAAAGCACAGAGAAGCAGGTTTGGACAGTGGCTCTGCTTTTACAAGAAAATCTCATTTGACAAGTAAAGTTATATCTTTCCAGGAATAAGAGAGTCCCAAATGAAAACCCACTGCTTTGCATAACAGCAAAGGAAAAAACAAAGGGGGGGGGGGGCAGACTCCATGAAAAAAAGAAAGTGTTTAAAAAAACTTTAAGGGGAATTAGAAGAGTAAAATGCTTGGACGTGACAGAGGCTATTACCTGGGAAGCTCAGAAGAAATGCCTATCACGTATCACAAAATTCAGTGAAGAGTTGAAGAGGTGTCCAAATGAGGAAAATAAGGAGAGAGGTTCTTGCACACTGTGTATGAGAACATTATACAGCAGGTCAAAAAGGAGTCTGAGGAACTGCTTGGAAGAGGCATCAAAACTAACAATAAATGCTAGTTCAGATACCACGAACAGCAAGTCCTCCAGAGAGTCTGCAGGACCTGTGATCAGGAGAACACAGAGAGAACAAACAAACAAACAAAAAACAAAACAAAATCCTAGATGAAAAGCTAAATAAAATTTGAATTTATCTTCATGAAGAAGTTGGGAGAGGAGGGAAGCTTCCCTGCTGAGATCCTCTGAGGAGGGACACCAGGCTCCGTGACCGACTGGTGCGTCAGTGAAGGGGTTACAGAACGAGACGTGCACCAGCCAGGGTCCCGGACCCCGACCAGAGAGCGTTATTGCAAGAGGCCCAGAGGAACTGCAACACCCAGCAGCTGAAGTAACGTGTAACCTTTTGTCCCAATAGGGCTGCTGAAAGGTGGGAAGTATTCGTCCGACTTTTACTCGCGAGTATCTGGGAAACTACCGATCACTAAGGCAGATGTTCTAAAGAAATCAGCAGAAAACAGCAAACAGAATTGTTGGATGGAAGGAGAGTTATCACACGTTGCGGAAGAGTCAGCTTCACAAATCTGTTAGACCAACTTCTCCAGAGGAATAAACAAGCACGTAGAGCAGAGATCCAATTTAGAAAGTCTACCTAGACTGCTAAAATGTGTTCAAGAAAACTCCTTACTGGGGACTTCTGAAAAACTGAGCTGTCATGAGATAAAGGGGAGGGTCTTCATATGAAGAGAAGTTGATTATGAGAGAGGTTAAACAAGGATCATAACAAATGCCCACTTCTTTTGATAGAGGGAGGTAATCAGACAGTCCCACAGGGAACTGCGCTGTCTGACATATTCACAATTTCCCTGGAAAAAGGTGCGATGGTGACATAAATAACTTTCAGTTGTCTGTTATTCGTGGTGGCAAAGATCTGGACAAATAGAAACAACTGCACACCAAGTGACCGGGCAACAAAACAAAAGATTAAAGTTCAATGCCAATGAATGGTACATGATGCACACGGAGAAAATAATATTACACACACAGAGGAATGCATTCTCAACTGGCTATCGCCGCTCACAAACAAGATCCTGGGGTCCAAATCGTTAATGCTCTGAAAATGTGAACTCGATGCAGTGAAGAAAAGCAAATTGCCTGCTAGGAATTGTTAAAAGTGGAATGGAGAACAAAGAGAAATCATGACATTAATATGTAAATCTGTGCTAGGGACGCATTAAGTGCTATACACAGTTCTGGTCATTCTTCCTCTTCCTCCTCACCTCAAAAAGGCCATGCAGGAGAACTAGAGAAGGTACAGAGAAGTTCAACAAGGATGATCAAAGATACGGAGCAGCTTCCATAAAACAAAAAAGTATGGGAAGACTTTTCAATCCAGGAAAGATTTTATCAGCAAATGGATACAAAAATCAGAGATGATCAGAGGAATCTGAACAAGGGAGGGCTGCCTCTTTCAGTACAGGAATAATTCGGCATCAAACGGAACTATAAAGTGGCATCTCAAAATAAACACACAGCTAAGCTGTGGAAATCTTTACCCCAGGACATTGTCTACGTCACGTGGGTTAAAAAAGCAAGAGGACAAATCTTTGGAAGAGTGAGCCATGAAGCACTATTCAGCACAAAGCCAAGGCATTCCCCTGGCTCGAGAAGCCACAGGCCGCTTCTCCCGAACACCGTGCTGGCTGCCAGCTTCCAACACGTTTGCCCTGTTCCTACACTCTTCCCCTGTACTAAATACCATCCCCACTCAGGAACCAGATACTAACCTAAACAGGCCGTCGGGCTGACCCAGCAGCTGTCCTTACGCAGCGCATCTCACGTGATCGCTTTAGGAATAATCCACTTCTTTTTGTTTATCGATGTCGCTGCTTTACGACAAATGGCTAGGGAATCACTTTCTCCTAAAAATACCAAAAGACTGATGCAACACCCGCATGCAGTTACGCATCAGAGCCTGACCGCTAAATCCAGCTGTAGCAAATCCACCTTTCAATTCAACAAGAGTGTGCTGGCCTGTTGCAGTATGCCCCAGCTCAGAGGCCAGGCACAAACACTGCTGAATTCCATCAACTTTTCACTCCCTGGCTGCTCGGGAAGTTCCTGACTCCAGCTGTAGAGATATTAACTCCAGGATACAAAGAGTAACCAACAAGGAGCATCTTTGATCTTTTTTAGGATATACCTTGTCTATCGGGCATCTTAAACCCTATTTTAAAATTTCTGACATATGGAGAAAATGCCCCATACGAGAAAATTTCTGACATATGGAGGAAATGCTCCGTATGAAAAAAATCATATAAATGATACGGACTCCAAGTGTTAATTAGGTGTTATTTACCTTCTGGTAGGTCTTCATCAAGCTCCATCGCTGTAATATGAAGTAGCTGTGCCTACATCTGTAGTTCTTCCTGAACACGATGTGAACCGCTCGGCTCTTTCCGTAACATCGTTCTGTGACAATCTCTGCAGCCTGCGTGTCACTGCAGCTCTTTACACACGACTTCCGAGAGCAGTTCACAAACAGCTCACCCAGCACGGACCTGTAACACGCTTGTCTTCCTACTGCGGCTACTGTTTCTACTAATGCCATTTTCTAAACCTCTCTGCAAGATCAAATTTAACATCTTAGCCCACGCCTCTTGTTCGTGATATGAAACATATAGAACACTGCCGGACGTCATTCATGAAGTGGTAACTTTGTCAGGTCCACCCTCAAGTGTCATTTCTAAAAAGTTTCCAAGTACTACATATATTCCGGACTAGCAACAAAGAGTCAAACCCTCCCAAAAGCAGCCGTCACACCCCACCAAAGCACGCGAACTGCAAACACCTCAGCATAACCAGGACAGCTTTCTGTGAAACACACGAGGCCAGACACACACTTTTGCCCCGAAGGACACCATCTTTTTCTTCCAGTTGGTGCGCCTCGTTCTGTCCGCCGCGAAAGGCGCCAACTGCAAGGCAGGCCGCCCTTTCCTACCCCGCTTATCCTGCCCCAGCAGCCACCCAGTCCCGGTCAGAGACCCGCAGCCCGGAACAAACCTCCTTAGTAACTACAGCTCGCGCGCGCGAGAAGCCAGGGTTAGAAGGGGCTTTGGGGGCTCCAATTCGTGCACCTCCCTCAGGGCACTGTGAGTTATGCCCGGATGATTCCCAACAGATGTTTATCCAACTTGCTCTTAAGCATTTAGTTGGAGACTCTACAGCCACCCCAAGCAACCTACTCTCATACTAAGCTTGAAATACGTTTGGTTTAGGGTTTTTACATTTTATCTGTGTCCCTCCCCACTATTTAAACCTGTACTTCTGCGCTGTTCTCAGTGGGCATGGAGAACACGACAGCCTCAGCAGCCATACTTGTCAGAGTCAATTCCTTCGGTCTCCCCTCAGTCTCCTCAGGGCACACAGCTTTCCCCGACGACGCTTTCCAGAGCCAGACTGCTCTGCTTCACAGCCTCTCCGCTTGGTTCATGTCACTTTTCCAGTGTCATACCAAAACCGAGTCCTGGGGTGTCCCAATGAAGCTTTACCAGCACTGGCTGGAACGGAAGGACCACATCATGACCTGCAGTTTATTTTCCAGTTTATGTACCCAAAGAAAACTTTTGCCCCCCGCCCTCCTCCTTTCCCCACAGATCACCACTGGTAACCAGTGCGTGTGCAAAGGTTCCTTTAATTCTGGATTATACCTAATCAATTATTCCAATACCTGTGGCTGATGACTTTTGCTGGAACACAAAACCTCACCACTGTCCTTACTGACCTGCAGCCTATTTTTCGGGCAACATTTAAGTCATCAAATCCTCTCGATTTTCAATCCTCTCATAGAGCACATTTGCAGTCCTTCCCACCTTCATGCCATTTACAACTTTAATACGCATAGTCCGTGCATGCCACTCAAATCACAAGTGAAAACCCGTAGCGCCCGCAGCAGCCCTCCCAGTACAGCCTTCCGTTTTAACAGGGCCTCTACCGGTACTCTCAGTACGTCTATGTAGCCAGGTTTGTATCCGCCACATAGCGGCACCTTCTTGGGTTTTCGTTTGGGTTTTGTTTGTTTGGTTGTTTTTTTTTAAACCTTACTTACTTGAGAATCACATTAGGACAAAAATCCAAACCTTACTGAACGCAAGATACACGGAAGCTTTTCTTTCTGCAGCCAGGAACAGACCTGATGCCTTATCCTAGAAAGAAGTAAACTCGCTGTGCCAGGGAAATACCTGTGGCAAACCAGCACTGGCTGTTACGTGCTCCTTGCAATCTTTCAGGTGCTTACAAATCATTTGACTATTTGCTGCAGGATTTTAAGATGACTGCTACTCTTCATTCTCTTCTTCCCACTCCTTCACCTACACAAACTCCTTGTTCTTCTCTCATCTTTCAAAACATCACCTATTTTCCATTTCTCAAAAGACGCCTACTAAAGCTTTTAAGGTTTTGGGGTTTTTTTTAAGTCTCTAAGTACACAGACAAAAACATCTCGCTCAGATGACTGCTTGCAAACCTACTCCTCCTTTTTTCTAGTCTGTCACTAGCATTAGTTGCTCGCCAGCTAACTTTTGTCTTCAATAAGAATCAACTACAAAAGATATTGAAAGCTTCAGTTTCAGCGATGCTGGACAGTAAGTCTTCCACTCTGTTCCTTCCTCCATCGTCTTCCTACTATTAAGACATTCACAGAGGAATTTTTCTATCCCTTGATGGCCTCTGCTAGTCAGGTTTGATTTCTACCTTAATTCTTCTTACATGGTCTTGCTACTCTTCGAATGAAAAGCAGAAACACCTCTGGGTTTGAGCAACGCACATGTTGCAGGAGTGGCAAAAGCAACGTTTGCAATTAGTACCTCAAGTATAAGAGCGGGATTTCTACCCAGCACTGCTTTTTTAAGACAAAGTTCATGTAACTGAGAAGCACCTATAGCAGTCGTTTATTACCACAACACGCCCAGTAGAGACTCACGCTTTTTTCTCAACAGTTCTCCAGCTGCAATTACTCATTTACCTCATCAAGTAAGTACCTGAAACGAGCATGACTTCTCTCCCGTTTCTTTATCTATAGCTGGGGCTCGTTCCCCTACAAAGGATACATTTCCTGGTTCAAAACTCTCCTTCAGGGCAGAAATTGGAATTAATGGTCAATGATCTATATTTAAAAAGAAAATAAACTATTTCATTGAGGCCCATAGGTTCTGACTGTACCGTTTTCAGTTCTGTTTCTCAAATAGATGGTCTTGTCTTTGTATCCGAATACCACCTTCAACTGCAACGTTTATCGTGTGCCACGATAAACGCCTAACATCCATATTTTATTCAACAGTTTTACAGGGTAGGGAAAGTTAAATTGGATAATAACATCTTTAAAAAGTGCCCGTAAGAGGCAACTATGCTCCTCGGAAGGAAACTTCTTTTGTTTAGCAGCCCACTGCACCATTGCTTATGGTTAGGTCGCTACGTCAGTCCCGGGTGCTACAGATACAGTGGGTTTCTGAAACCCTTCCAGGTAAACCACATCCACGTAAATACTTCTGGCAGACTTGTGCATTTTCCATGTACCGCTCCAGTTCCCCATACAAAGGTGCAGTCCCTCCACCACGCAGACAACGGTTCTGGCTCCGACTTTAAGAGAGGAAGGGCAGAAGAGCTTTTTTAGGTATCTCCCTGCCGCTGCAATTGGCATCGCCAGCGCAGAGCGGAAACCTCTCGCACCTTTCGCATCATCACCATTCTCATCGCCACTCCCGCAATCCTCTGAATGTAGCTCAGCAGCTAGCTTTGGCAATCTCTGTTGATGCAACAAGTAGTAGTACTTTTCTGGTTTACCGAGATCACAGCTTATATCGGGTCATTTGCCTCCTAAGTTCCCCCCCAAAAACCCTCAGAAATAGCTTCTGAGTAAGCCACTCTGTCACATTAAAAACACACCCCTAGAACAAAGGCCGGCGACCACTGGCAGAGCTTTCCCGGCTAACTGTAATTAGAATGGGATCAAACTAAGTTTATGCATTAAACACTATCGTTTTCCTGAAAAATATGTTGTGGAAACATCCAAAACAGTAGTCTTCCCATTTCAGAAGGAGGACTTGGTTTCTATAGTACCGGTCGGGTACCTTCTGACAGCTATCAAGGGAAGGCTTTTAAAACTTCCGTATTTGGCAGAAAAACAGAAGCCTACCTTTGGCTCTCTGGGGAAACACACTTCCCTTTCCACACGGACGCTCTCTACAACTCCCGAACATTAGAGCTTCAGCGGTACTTTCACTGTGAGCTCTTGAAAGCTGGAAGTTTTGGCTGTGTCCGGCATCTAACTAACAGGTATCCTCTCACAGGCAGGATGCCAACGCTGACCGAAATAAGGGAGACAACGAACACAGACCACAAACGCAACTCTGACCGCTTAGTCCATGAAACAGAAAGCAAAAATTAAGAAGCCAACTTCAGCACGTATTTCCCTGCATTGTTCCCTCAAAAAAAATAAACCAAACCCAAAACCAAAAAACCCACCCAACCTTTAATCAGAGCAGTGTTCACTATAAAAAAAGTTAAGTCTGCACTTTAAGATCTTTCAGGCTCAAAAAACTCGCTGAGAAGGCGCAAGGAAACACAAGCACCTGTAAGGCGACTCACTTGCATGGGATTGATTTTCAACAAGGGTCTAGGTTACAGAGGTAACATTTGGCAAGCCCGAGTAAGCAAACTACCAGGACTCGCAACATCCGATAAGGGAGCTTTTTGTCACCTCTAGCATCATGCAGAACTAAATATTTTTCTTTCTAATAACCACAGATTAAAAACCCAGGATCGGCAAATCACTAAGCTCTTTCTTCCCAGCAGCGAAACAATCCCAAAACTACTCTGTTAGACAACAAGTCTGAAAGTCTGACTCGGACATTGTCTTTTGAAAACAAACCAACTATTATTCCCATGGCATCTTTATCACAATGGTCCATACAAGACTAATGCAGTTTTTAACCAAAGAATCGCAGCCCTCCTCCCCTCCTCATTCACCACCGCTCCTTCGCTGCAGCTGAAACTCACTCCTTTACTGGCAGGAGCCTTAGAATTTTATTTTCTTCCCAAGGGAACCCACTTATGCAGAAAGGACACTGGCCATTCTGAAACACGGGGACTGTGTCTTCACCCGAGGACCCAAATTAAAAGATTCACTTGAAAACAACCACCTTTAAGTCCCCGTTTCTCCTCCTTCTCTTGGATATTTCGGTTGCGAGAAGTAATAGCTTACAGACGTTGAAACAGAGGGCCGCACAACCACAGGACTGCCTCCTGTTCCTTACGACCTCTCTTCCTCGCCCTTTAACACGCCGTGTAAGTTTCGAAGGAACTCTAACACAAGATATTACAGCTAAGGAACGCTTGTGAAGCTCAGTCTACCTCCAGTCTCGTTCTGTACTCAAGACCGAGTTCCTCGGGCCGAGCGCCATCGGTTCCTCCTTGCTTGTACAGCACCCGGCTAAAAAGCCCGCGGTAAGACGGGAGAAAGCTGCCCGCAGCTCCCTGGAAAGACAGCCAGGGGAGGTGCGTCAGTGCCACCAGCGTGGCACAGAAAGTCGGCCGCAGCGAGAACAGAAAGGAGGACTCCCAGGTCACAAGATCTGCTGAAACTCCTGTACCACTGCTACTCCCCTTCCACTCATTACCTAGTACGCTCCGCGACAGACAGGTACAGCTATTTTTGTTCGTCAAGCTGCACCTGTTCCCTTTTTTTTAAACTCTTTGCTCAGAGGGGAGGGGGGAAGACTTTTCTATGCATAATTATATGAACTCTGATGACAGACAGGCCTGGCAACCTACTGAGTAAAAATAACATTGACTAATTCAACAGCCGTCTTCAGGGAGAGCTTGACAAATTCATTCATCACTGAGATTTTGACACTTAAAAAACTATTGTAATGCTCCTGAGACAAAACCTGATTCTTCTTTGCTCTTTTGTGATGCGATATTTGAATCATGTTTGGAAAAATAAACAGCACTGTACCAAGTTAAGCTTTGTAACTGAAAGCACCGAGCAGAACTGTTTTGGTGGAAGGACTCGGGGGCTAACAGCACAGCTCGCTACGTGTAACACACTCAGTGAAAATCCCAGGGTGTTTTCCTTTCTTCTGAATTCAAGTCAGCTAATCTCCTTCCTGCATTACACAACAGCTCGTGTAATCCTAAATTTATCACACTGGTACACTGTCACAACAATTAGAGGTTTCACAAAGAGTGAGATCATGCCTCATCTTTGCCCCCCTCATGACAGAAAACTTAATTAGTCTTTCAACAACCCTGAAAAATAAGCGGACATCTCATTCAGGAAATTTTGGCATTAAGGCAGCAGTCCTTCCCTCTGGATTCTCCCAAATACAAAACCACAACTACACCGCTTCAGGATTCAAACAGTTCCTCGCTCTATTATTATTATTAGAAAATAATCAAAAAATGTTCATTTGGTCTCATACAAGGAAGTTGATTCCTGAATTTTAACCAAACGTCAAAGGCTAGGGCGATTAGCCAGCGCGAAAGATACTTGCGGCACCGTGCTATCATCACAGAGCGAAGTCCCTGTAAGTTCAAAGCAGCAGCACAGTCCTGGCTCTGAAGCAGTCGGCAACTACCTGCCGATGTGCCAAGCAAACCTATCGAGCAGAGGAGCTTACTCCACGTTTCAGGCATTCCCTTTACGTATGCACTCCTTTTCTGTGAGGCATATTCTTCTGATTCCGCAGCAGAGACGATGAACTCTTCCCTCCATCTCGCCCTCTTCACCGGTTTAGTCCCATCCCACCATCTTTGACCCACCAAAACTTTCTACATCCCTGCAGACACATTTCCTCACCCTTTCCCTCCCTTCCTCCAGCACACCACCACCTCAGCCTGACGGCTCCCGGTTTCCTAAGCAGTCAGCGCTCTCCGTTTTGATCCCAATTCTTTCCGAATCCTCCTGCAGGCAGAGCAGTCGCTACGCCAGGCCCTCAGCAGATCCTCCACGCAACCCCAATCTCCTCTCCCTTGCCACAAACACCACTCGCTTCTTCATCCTCAGGTGCCAAGCGGTTGAAGCAGTCCCTTCTTCGGCGTGCCTCTTCGCAAACAAGAAAATTAAGCTTTGTTCTTGTGGCTAACGCCCACGCTCTCGATAATTATTAGAAAACACAGTCCTGAAAGAAAACGCAATCCGCCCCCCACCCCCCCAAGATATTCGCCACCCTCCGCGGCCGAATCCCCCCTGATGGCACCTGAGGCGCCACCGGTTGAGGGGGGGGGAAGGACCCAGCGGGTCTCTCCGCACCCACCAGCCTCCTTCGTGCACCCCAAACCCCGCTCCCAGACACCCAAGGGGCGGGGGGACGGACGGACGGACACACACCCCCCCTCACCGCCATCACCCCCGGTTTGAGGGGCCTTCTTCCCTCAGGCTTCCCACCGGGGAAAGGCCTAAAGGCCGCGTTTCCCTCAGGAG
>VZTL01063774.1:23887-45177 GCA_013400535.1 Scopus umbretta
CCTGGGGCCCAGAGGGGATGGCGGGAGAGGGGGCGGCCCGGGCCAGGCCGCCCTGGGGTTCAGGAGCGGAGAGCGGATCCAGACCGGGGAACGGCAGGGTCAGGCGGTGGGAGTCCTGCGGCACGGGGCGGACGTTGGGGCTGAGAGGGGAGGATTGGGCAGCGGGAGTGCTGGGGCACCAGCGGGGAGAGTGGACCTGGAGGGAGGACCTCGCACCGGGAGCCCTAGGGCACCGGTGGGGAGAGCGGACCAGGGAGGGCCTCGCACCGGGAGCCGTGGGGCTCGGTGCAGGGGATAGAAGCAAACCGGATAACCTGGAGCTGCGGAGAACAGACACCGGGAGCCCTGGGCACAGAGGGGACAGTGGCACACGGCTTGGGCTGGGTCGGGAGGGCCGCTCGCCTGGAAGGAGAGCGAGAGCAGCAGGGCGAGGGGTAGGGGAAGCGCCCGGGCGAAGGGGCAGGTGCTACCCAGGGATCTTTTCTTTTTCCCCCAGGAATACCCACGCTGTTCCTGCCAGCACGCCCCGGCACAGGGTGCGATGCCACGCGGTCTGGGCGCAGGGCGCCCAGCACGGCCCCAGCCCCGGCAGGGTCAGAGCTTGCCCTGTGGCATCCGAGCAAAGCCATTAGCGCCTTTTCCCCCAAAGGGAAAGCCATGGGCAGCCGAGCCTTCCCCCGAGGAAGCCGCGGGCAGGCCAAGGCCTGCAGCAAAGGATGCCGCAGCTCCGGTGCCGGCAGGGGTGGAGGGGGACGGTGAAAGGCAGCCAAGCTGCCGCTGCCCCACGGCCAGCCGGCCCGGCAGTCGCCCCCGGCACGGCTCACAGCTGCCAAGCGTCACTCCTGAAATCCCAGGGGAGCCCTGCGAGGAAAGAGCCCGTGTCAGAAAGGGTCTCGGTGGGAAACGGGAGCGAGAAGCAGGGAAGGAGCAAGGGAAAGGAGCAGAAACAGGACGGAGGAAAGGCAGATCCTGCTCATTCATCTCCTGGGGCTGAGCATCTCCCCATCCAGCCCCGCAGGGTGCTCAGGACCCCACGGTTTGGTGACATCCCATGCAATGCGCGGAAAGTTTCCCTTAAGCCTTGTTTCGGAGGTCGTGGCGCTCCTGGCCAGGAGGCGGGTGCGCTGGAGGTGCTACGGCAGCCTCACCCGCAATACCGGCCTTTTGCAGGGCCTTTCTTGCAGCCGTCGGGCTCTGACGCTTTGTGACCGTCCCCGCTGCTGGCAGCCCTGCCCGCTACCGTCGCGTCCGGCCCTCTCCCAGGGGACCTGCACCCCCCTCCCACCCATCCCAGCCTCGGTGGGCCCTTCCCCGGTTGCTGCCTGGCCAAGGCCCCGGGCTGCTCCCACCGAGGCCGAAGGAACAAAGACCAGAGAGGGCGCGAGCCTCGGGCCGAGTCCCACCTGCTTTATCGGCCGAGACGCGGCCTTGCACGAGCGCTGGCTCGCAAAGGAAGAGCTGCGCGTCGCGGCGGCCCCCCCGAGCGCGCAGATGTTGGCCGACCCTGTGCGAGGCCGCCCTGTTCTGCCGTCAGTCGCGTCCCTCCTAATCTCCGCGTTCCGTGCTGCCTTCCCGCGGCGTCAGCTCCAGAGCAAGGTCTTGGTTCGGTCATGGCCGCGCCAGGTGGCCTTGGCTCGGCAGAGCTGCTAGATTGGCCTCCGGCATTCGCATCCCGATGGCAGATGCCAACTCTGGATGTTAGGCAGGGATGGAGGAAGCGCTGGGCTTGGTCCTCGCCGTGAACCAGGAGCTGCCACACGTGTCTCCTCCCTTTCTCCAGGAGGCATCTCCCCGATGCTGCCTGTCCGAGCCCTTGCCGCCTCCCCGCTGCAATCGCCACTGGTTATCGGTGCGGCAAAACCCTGTGGGCGCCGAGGCCACGCCAAAATACCGGGCCGAAGCCGCCGCTGTTGGGAAATAGCGTGGAGGCAGCACCGTTGCGCAGTGCAGGTAAGAGCAGCTGGTTCGGAAGGGCCTTGGATCCCGGGGAAATGTCCCCGTGCACGGGGACACCGAGGGTCGGGGTGCTGCTCCCTGCGCGGCGCCCAGCCGGTGCGCCCCGGGGACGCGCTGATGCTGAGCCCAGGGCAGCCTCTGGCTTCTTGCTTGGATGCAGGCATCGGTCGAGCGCAGAAAGAACCGGGCCAAAGCCACCAGCAATGTTGCACAGTCGGTTCCGGAGGAGGGAGGCAGAGCCTCGGAGCAGGGATGTTTTGGGATCTCTCCACGGGGAAGCTAATCATACAGGTATTACTTCGATTACACGCCATTATATGCCCATTACAGCTGCATTTTAAGCAGCCGTGGTGCCCGCAGCATCGGGTGCCAGCAGCTCTGTTCCCCACGACCTGCTGGTCGTCTCGTCCTCCCTTTGCGGATCGTGCTTTGCGGATGCATTGCCCCCCAGGCGCTGCCACCACGCTGGGCTGGCCGCAGCAGGGCTGGGCTCTGCTCCGAGAAACGCGTTTTTTACCCCAACGAGGCACAGCAGGCACCAGCCCGAGGGTCCGTGTGACGCGGGAGGAGACCGAGCCACCAGCCTGCCTCTGCCAGGGCAGGGCAGAATCGCAGAATCACAAAATCCACCACTAAACCACGGCCCTGGGCACCGCATCTGCATGTCTTTTAAGCACCCCCAGGGCTGGGGCACCACTTCCCTGGGCAGCCCGTTCCAGTGCTGGACAGCCCTTTCCATGAAGGAATTTTTCCTAATACCCCATCTAAACCTCCCCTGGTACAACTTGAGCCTGTTTCTCTCACCTTGTACGGTGCTTTGCGCCCACCAGCAGCAGTACCACGGCCGGGCCAGGCACCATCAGCTACCAGGAACCCTCCCGAAGGAGCCCTGGGCTCTGTGCGCGGCTCGGGGGCACTCGGGACCCCAAGCCGCGGCGGTGGCCCCAGCTCTGCCTCCGCACAGAGGCTGGAAGCGGCTTTGGGCACCGTGAGCTCTGGACCCAGCTGATTCCTAGCTGGCTACTGGGCTGGGCGCCCCGAGCCCGACCGGCACGCCACGCTCGGGATCCGGCTGCCTCCCTGGGCTGTGCGGACGGACAGCTCGGGGCTCACCCACCAAAGGTAATTCGGGTTTTGACGCCGTGGGGCTTGGGTCAGGCGCAGCAGGCGCTACCCGAGGCTGGGCTGGAGACACGACCCGGCGCCGTCTTCGGCAGCACAGGGACACCCATGGGTTATGTTCCGATACAGCAGGGTCGAGTGATCCTGCAGCACACGCTGGGCCTCGTTCCCCATCCCGAGTTCCTCGGCACTCGCCACAATCCCCAGAGCCTGCCTGGTCTCCCTGGGCTGCTATCGATAAGCAGCCCCCAAGCGTGCTAGGGTTCCCCAAACTCAAGCCAAATGGGACCATTCCCAAACCCGCAGAGGACAGGTCACTGAGCTGTGATTTCTGCATGGAAAAAGCAGGAACACATCCCACTGCTGGAGTCGTTACCCTGGCTCTGGAGCTGCCAAGGACCTGGCAGGTCACTCTCGTCTCTCACAAGCGTGCGGGATGTGATTTATCTCCCACTACAGCTGGAGCACCTACCAGGAGACCTCCAGGTCTGAGCTCTGCTCCAGGGACTGCCCACACATCCACGGGGCGGGAGCGGGACCCAAAACCGTCTCCTCACCCAGGCTCGGGAGATGCCCGTTTCTCCCCGTCTGCCAAAGGAGCATGTGGGAAGCAGTTCCCGTACAGAGATCCGTGGTTACCTAATGACCGTACCCTTATCTAATTAAAATTAGTGATTATTAGCCTCCAATAAGGCTTCGATACAGGCAGGTCACATAAGTGCTAGTCATGGTTTGTGATCGGGAGGCAGTGGCTGAGACAGCGGCTCACGTACACGTCTGTCTTGTCACCCAAAGCCAAGGACGAGCCTGGGAAGCCGCACGCTAAACAGACACGCACGGGCACAGGGGGTTCACCTGAAAAGAGGGAAAGTAACAAAACAAAGCAAGGAATCACCCAAGCAAAGCAGCCTTTAGGTCTTACAGCAGCAAGGTGAGGGACTAGACACCTCACTATAGATTTTTTTTTTTAATTCTGTGAAGTTCGGGAGTTGAGCCATTCTCTTCTGTGCCAGAGCTGGAAGAAAGGCAAGAATTGCAACATGCTCCCAGACCATCCCTGCCTCCACCCGCTCTGTGTCATCTCGTTAAACGCCAGGGGAAGGGTGGGGTGATCCCTCCGCGCTGCAGCGCCTGGCACTGCCATGCCATAAACACACCAGAAAAGGTGAAGCACACCCAGCCCCTGGGGCACCCTCCCTGCTTGTATTTACAGGCTCTAAGGGCCATTCTTGCAAGTTTTTGCTCCTCCTCTTGGCCTGCCTGCGTTGGGAACGGGGTGGGAGGACAAAGGGATGCGGCAGGCTCCAGGCAGGCTAATCCCTTCGTTGGCATGCAGTTCAAGACACGTTTAAGCTTCCCTCCTGGGTCAGTTTGCTGCACCGCTCCTGGAAGGCGCTGGTGACGCAGCCAGGCTGGTTTGGTGGCACGTCCAGTCTAGAGGTACCAGCCTCCCCGGCCGGGCTCCGCGTTGCTCTCGCAGCGCTGTGCGTCACAGGACTGCAGCTGACAGCCCTCTAGCGAAAAAGGTGACATTCTTGTCCTGGATCTTATACTGGTAGATCTGGACGAGGTCCTGCTCTGCCGTCAGCTCCAAGGACACTCTCCTAATTATTTTAATCTGCAAAGGGAAAGGAACAGGATTATCATCCCTTTGGCTGCGCCAGTCACAGCATCCTCACTCCCCACGCCTCTTGATGGCCTGCAGGGAAGGGGGATCGCTGACAAAAAAACCCATCACACAGCTGCCTCTAACCGCCCCGTTGGTGGCAGTCCCCGATGAGAAACCACGCACAACCGGGCCCCAGCCACCCAGCTGCCCTCCCAGCCTAGAAGAGATCACTACCAGCCAGGCCGAGATCCACCCACAGGATAGCTTGGGGAAGTTTCCCAGGAACTCAATATTTGCCATCATCTTGGGGCAGGAGACAGCCTGCACTGTAGCTGCTGTACAAACCCCTTCCAGCTTCCAAGAGTGGGGGAGTCTCCAGGTAGCAGGATGTCCCTGAACATCCCCGCAGAAGCGGAGCCACAGCCGTAAGAGCCCGGGTGCTCCAGCAGATCCTGGTGACCGCAGCAAGGCTGCTTGTTAGCCCTTAACCTTAAGGTCCTTAACCTTAACTTAAACGCTGCAGACCAGGCTAGTCCTGGGCTGCCTCCCGTGGGGCAGACGGAGCACGTCTCCCCTACCCGTGGGCCTGCAGGCGGCGGCGTCCGTGACGTTAACGTGTGCCACCCCTCCGTGCTCTCCCGTGCTTTACCTGCCCGTGAACGTCCTTGCAGAAGCCGGTCGCCAGCCCCTCTACCCACAGGATCAGGTCACTGTGATGACACAGGGAGTTCACAACCAGTTCGTTCTCCTTGTCTTCCGAATCCTCATTGCTGTGAACCAGCACCACGATGTTTCCCTGGAACGAGAGCCCCAGACAGCAATGAGCCCCTGGCTGATTCCTAATCTGCTCAGGGTAAGGAAGGGGAGAGAGCACGGGAGCTTGCGCAAATGCCCTGCTAACTAGGCTGCTTACACATGCCCAGCGTGGCGTCTGGTGCTGAGCTAAAGCCCACTGGGAAAACAAACAGCAGATACGTATACACATCTCTGAAACAGCTTGCTGTATGTATATTGTATATACATACACACATATACATAATATGCAGCCTAAAATTACATCAAGCCTTTGTTACAAGACAGCTGTTTAGTTAAACCAGTCTCTCAGGTCACACAAATGGCAACTCTCCGAACACATTCAGAACAGCTAAATAAAGACGTGGCCGAACGGCCGCAGCCAGAGCTGTGACGCTCGAACCTCCACAGCTCCTGCAAGAGGCAAAGAGCTCCCCAGCGCAACACCAGCTCTATTACAAATGCATCCCCAGAGTCTCTGCCTCAGCCCATGCCAGTCACCCAGGACTTAAAATAACATGAAATTCCCAATCAATTAAAATGTACTTTAAAGCTTCGGAACATCTCCGACAGAAATAGAAACGTCTTCGCGTGATTCATCATCTTTTTTAGTTGTTTTGGAGGTAAATCGTCTCAGCAAGCGGAACATCCCCTGTCAGCATTTACAGCACAAACACCCTGGCACCACACGAAGTGCAGGATAACAGCACCTGACACGGTCTCCTTTATTTCTCACTCAAGCAGAGAGAGAAGTGGCCAGGGTGGGGGATGCCGCAATGTAAATAGCAAAGGATGGATGCGACCATAACGATTTTTTGGCTGCGATGCTCTCAGAAGTCAGCACCTCGCTGGGGAGCTCTTCGTAGAAGTGCTGCAGCCTCACACGCCGTTAGAAACCAGCCGGTGCAACACACAGCCGCGCTGAAGATCGGTGGAAGCAGAGACTCGCGTCCCCTCCAAGAGGACCTTCATCTCTGCCCCCCGAGAGACTCATCAGCCCCTCGCTACCTTCATAACGCGTTTCCTTCCCTGCCCTCCCGCACACGCACAAACGTGGGGGTGAGTAGAGATCGCTGGCGAGCCAGGAGCTCCAAGAAACAGTATTTTACACCTCGAAGCCCTGCTCACACGTCAGGGACAGAGCGCGCCCTTCTCTGGGCAGCACCTCCTGGGAAACCGGTTGCAAAGGACCCTGCACAGGTACTCCAGGGACTACCACGACTCCCTGAGAGCGGCCCTAAAGCAATGATTTGCATTTCTTGGACAGCCAAAGCCTTCCAAAAGCTCATCGTGCACAGGTGGAAAAAGAAAAGAAAGCTAAGCTTTGCTCCAGAGGCCCTTTTGTGCACGGAGCGCATGGGACGCTGCACGCAGAGGGAGCCCTACCTTCAGCTGGGAGCACACCGCGACTCTGCAGTAGTGGATGAAGTCCAGCACCGCCACCGGCGTGGCGCCCAGGCTGAGCAGGACACCGAGGTCATCCACCAGCAGCACAGGGCCCTTCCAGGAGTCGCTGCTGGTGGGAGTCAGGGACGTCCGGACAAAGTCAAACAAGGCTTTGAGGTTGGAAGCGTTCTCACTGGAAGTGAAGAAGGAGGTCTCAAGGGGCTTGGCCCACGCGTGCGTTGTGCATCCCCCTCCTTGCCCACTGACCCAACGCAGGGAACGCCAGCCTGTGCCATCCCGGCTGTCCCCACTGCTGTGACAGTCACCAGGTCCTACACTTCCCTACAGTCACTGCTCCTTTGCTCGCCTCTGTGCAGTGAAACCCTTGTGCCCTGCTCCAGGGATCACAGAGTCACAAAACCGTTTGGGTGGGAAGGGACCTTTCAAGGTTGGACTAGATGATCTCAGAGGTCTTTTCCAACCTTTATGATCCTAAGGCCACCCAGGCCAACCCCTGGCCCTGGGCAGGGACACCTTCAGCTCGGTCAGGCTGCCCAGAGCCCCGTCCAACCTGGCCTGGAATGTGCCCGGGATGGGGCATCTCCCGCCTCTCTGGGCAACCCGTACCGGTGTTTGACGCCCTCAGCGTGAACAATTTCTTCCTTAAATCTAGTCTGAATCTTCCCTCTTTCAGTTTTAAACCACTACCCCTTGTCCTGTCGCTACAGGCCCTGCTAAAAGGTCTGTCAACCTCTGCCTTAGAAGACCCCTTCCAGTGCTGGAAGGCTGCAGTAAGGTCTCTCTGGAGCCGTCTCTTCTGGCTGAACAACCCCAACTCTCTCAGCCTGTCCTCAGAGCAGAGGTGCTCCAGCCCTCGGATCATCTATCATTTCACAACCCTCAGTGGATTTTTTTTCTATCAAATCATTGGGGAGACTGTGAAGTGGGAATAAAAAGGAAAGCCAGCATGGTTAAAGGAGAACTGTTCTCTTGGATAAGAATAAAACTCAGAATAGTGAAAAAAAAAGGAACAAAACTGCTTGGATGGAGTTTTATTTGACACAAACACATTGAGTGCTGAAATAAATTTTCTCTAGACCTATAACATGCTTGGCAATGAGGATGGGGGCAGAAATTGCCCTGAAACGCTGGAGAAGGGGGACAGAATCCCTCTCTGAGCAGCAGGGAGAGACAGGGCAGGACAAGCGCAGCAGCGTGCGCGGCGCTGGCATTTCCTTCACTTAGGTGAAGCCCTTGGGCCCCGGAGGGAAGCCCAAAGGGAGCTGGGTCTCAGCCGTGGACTTCACTGCAGCTCTCGGTGTTGGCTGCAGTGGCAGGAGACACGAGGGGGCAAACGCCCTATGCGGGGGGGCCCCAGCAGAACCACCAACTGGTCAGGTTTACCTCATAAACTGGAGAGGACTGGGCTGTCCTGACTGCTCCTCCTCCTCTCCAAACACGAGGTCAAGGCAGGACTTGAGGCCTTCCAAGAAGACAAGCTGTCCCCGTTCTTTGGCAGCTGTCAGGCTGACTCCCTCGAGAGAGGAAAACAACACGTTGCAGAGCGACCAGCTTTGGAGGGATGGTGCAAACGGAACCGAGCGGATCGACAGCCAATTTTTATCGGGTCTTATCTAAATGTGCTAATAAACTCAATGCCTCAGTGACTCCTGCACAGGGGATGAAAGAGGCAGTTCTGTTACGCACGCTGCTGGACACGTTTGCTTTCCTGTGTTTTGCCAAGAGGAAAGAGAAACCACTGATATGGGGGGCCTAGACATCCTGGAATTGCTCCTGGGAAGACAACAGTATCCTTGCATGGGAGAAAAGCAGATTCTTATCCAGAGGCAGGGAGAGGGTACAGACTTCTCCAGGCTGCCCCAAGGACCCTGCTGTGAGCAATTTCTTTGCCCTCCCTTCTTGGGAGGTTTTCACTATCTCCAAATCATCGATGTGGCAATAACGACTCCCCTGCACAACCCACGCACCTGAGCGAGGCCCAGACCTGGGGAACGCCATGAGCTGGGCACCCCGACACTTGCACAATGCCCGGGGGAGAGCAGCGTGCCCAGGGCTCCCATGGGAAGCAGCCTCAGCCCTGACTCCTCTTTGGAGAAGGAGGAGGGACCGTGACAAACTGCCTGGGGCCGCGACTCAAACTCAAGCCAAGACTTCCAGCTCTCAGCCCTGCTTCACGATGAGGCCGACCCCGAGAGCCACGTGCTGGGCACGTCCAGCCCCGATGGAGAAAGCCCTGGCAGAGTTGCAGCAGACATTCAGAGGAGCCCAGCTGGAGATCTAGTTCATGGACTCCTGTCTCGTCCTCCTTTCTTTCACCAGCAAGGGTTACTTTTGCCAACCATTCTATAGCTCCTCAGCTTACCAGTAACTGCATCGGTCCACCTTTCAGGAGAAAATTTAGTACCTGTTACAAACACAGTGATACAAAGATACCTCATGCACACCATCTTCAAACCTCGGCCAAACCGTGCATTTCCCGCAGGAAGAAGCGCAAATTTGCTTAGCTCTCCGGTGTGGGTTGCTTCCCACATTTCACAATGGGACTGTCATTTCTTAAAATGGAACCAAGGAGCATTAATGCCAAGATTCGCAGCGTCTCGGCAGCCTGGTGATAGGGCTGTTGTGCAATGCAGCAGGTAGGTGGACAAGTTGGCAAGACAGATGGTTTACAAAGAGTTCAGGAAGGTTTAGCTCAATGCAGTATTGCTTGACAGGCAGAACCGGCGAGCCAGCGGCCAGGAACCAGAAACAAGGATCCTGAGAGAGCAGTTCCCGTGTCCCCCGAGCGAAGACACCCCTTTGGGAGATTTTTCCTGCTCTAAAGAGGGTGGCTGAGCGCGACTGGCAAGGAACAGAGGCAAGTCCTAGGGCAGGAGCAGGAGCCCTTACCTTAAGCCAGGACTGGCTTCTGCCTGAATGCTGGAAGAGGTGCACACCAGCAGCGCTGGTGCTTTTGACCAGGAACTTTTTAAGCGTCACAGAAAATATAGATTTTTACTTATTTCCTAAGCAAATGGTGCTGGGAGCTGCAGGACACTTGAGCACAGAGTCTGAGTCGCCCAGCATGGGGAAGGCTCATAGCAGCTCTTCCCCCAGGACCTCGAGCACTGAACAGAGCGCTGTGCTTGGCACTGTCCCAACACCTTCTTTTGAAAAGACCTTGGAGGTTTTCCAAGCATTTCCCAGTCCTCACGACACCCTGAGAGCCACCGTGCTCTCTTTGCTCACACGTGAGAAGGAGAAGCAGCAAAGTGATGCATCCACTTCTGCCTCCTGCTTTCTACCCTTTCTTTTCACCTGTTATTCTGACATGAAAATGTAAGTGCCAACATTTCACGCTCTCTTCTATTTATTAGGAAAAAAAAAGATTGTAAAATGACATCGCAAGCGTCTGATCAATGAGGCAATCCCTACAAGGGCCCGGTGCCTTTGTGAGCACGGCATGGACCTCCAGGGAGAAGGTCTGGGTAGATAAGGAAGAGGTCTTTTCCAGGAAGATTAACCCTGAGCTCCTACAAGGCTTATCAGTTGCCACATGTTCAGTGCTAATGAGAGGAAAGACAGATTTCCACTGCTTTTCCTCCCAGCTGAAATGCAAGGGAGAAAGATCCATTCATCAGGGCTGCTGCCAGAAAACGCTGTCTCCGGCAACCAGAAAACAATGGATCAGAGACAACATCTTCCACCGTGGCCAGGCAATACAAGCATCCTCGACTAGCAGAGCCTACTCCGGGGAGAAGGCCGTCTGACATGTGCCCACCTCAGATCCAGTTTTTAAATCAGCCCTGAGCTTGCCCTTCTTTTTCCTGGTCTTCCACACGTGCTTCTAGGAGAAACCAGTCCCACCTGCCACACGCGCTCCGGGAAGAAGAGCCTCGGGCCAGGCACCAGCCAGCACTTTCAGTCATACCCCTTTTGTTTTCAAGCGTCCTCTCCGTAAATAGCATTAACCAGCAAGGGTTGCAGCACACTCTTGCCTCATCTAATCCACGCTGTCTTCTCTCTTTTCCTCTCCTCCCAGGCAAGCCAGGAGCAGTAATTCCCATGAATGAGACTCTTACAGAGCACCGGGCCCTTTGCTCTCCCTGCCATACCTCCCGCCGGCCCTGAGCCCAGCAGAGGCTGACGAGGGCTGCAGGCAGAGGGATTTGGCTTTTGCAGGTGATATTTGCTCGCTAAAACCGTGCCAGAAAGCAGGGCAGGAATGGAGTGCTAAGGGAAGCCTCTTGGGCAACTGCAAGCACACACCATGGAAAAATTTCTAGCCAAGGACAGAAGAACCTTTATGTGGCAGGCCAGGAGCAGGGAACGGCCGGCAAGTACCCGACGCGCCATAAAGCGGGGCTGGGTTGCGCAGCAGTCTCACAAACCTCATCCCCTGGTGAATTTGTGGAGCCCACAGGACTCGGCACTTGCTGTAACGCTTTGCTACAGCAGTGGCTAAATTCACTATTAACGTCAGTAACTCAGAAACTGATTTTAACTTTGCTTCAGCCATTTCTTCGTGCACGCACAAACTCTCCGTACTTCAGATCAGCAGGAAAACGTGTCCCCTCTTTAAAAAACCCAGCAGCTTAGTGCTGTTACACCAGGGCCTGCCTGGATGACGGAGAGAAGGGCCACAGCACAGGAAGGCGGCAGGCACCGGCAGCGTGCTTGTGGGTCGGACCAGGAACTCGGTCCCCTCTGTGCCATGATGTTCCTGGGTGGACCCAGCAAGCCCGGTCCCATTTTCCAGCTGGTGAACCAGGTCCCAGAGAGACAGCGTTGGATGGAGACCTGGACTCACCCCACTGCAGTCGGCCCACCGGCCTGCCAGCAGTGACGTCCCTTCAAACCAGAACGGCCGCTCACCGCTGGCCATTTCATAAGGGAAGGCAAAATATTTGCAGGAGAAAGCCAGTAATGGAGGGCGCGAGGCAGCGGTCGTCAACTCAAACGGCGAACGCAGCCGTGGTACAAAGTGCGACGATCCGTGAGCAGGCAACTGGCCAAGGTCCCGTCTCTAGTACAACCACCGGCGGGGGAAAGCAGAGGTGACCAGGCGACGTCCCGTGGTCTGTGATCTCAGCGCTGCGGCAGGAGACACGGGAGCAGGCAGGAGGCAGACCAAATGGGGACAAATATGTTTTTCCTTTGCAACAAAACAAACATTGCACGAATGAGGGTGGGAACACCAATCTGGCAAGCTGCCCTGGTGCCATTAGTCTTGCTACGGCCCAGCATGTTGTCTACAAGGTCACGACAAATAACATTAACTGTCCCTTAAAATTAAGTGCAGGTCCTCATGAAAAGAGCAGGACTTGCAGAAAAGGAAAAGTGTGAAGCCAGTATTGCAGAGCCATGACAGGCACAAAAATCCAGGGAAGCTTTTTCCTGCAAGTAAAAATACATGGCTGCATTTAGTTAACACATAAGGAACGGGTTCTGGGCTGGTAAGACCTGGCAACGCTGTGGGGAGCAGCACATGAGGTACGCATTACTTCAACTATGTATAAATATTCAGTATATCACCATACATCAGGTGCTACAAGGACCAGATCCACAAAACATGGGCTGTAAAGACCGTACAATACAGCCCCGGCTCCAGGACCCTTCCTGCCAGGCCTGGGACCGCCTGTTCCCAGCAGAAACAGGAGCATCACTAAGTTAGGAAACTCTTCCAACTGCAGTCTTCCGTAAGCGCATAATCTGCTGCTAGGAATGACTCTGCATGGGAGATTTAACCTGTGGATCGGATAACATAACGCAGGTGGCTGCCCAGGGACCGGATTCTTCCAAGCAGTTCCCGAAGGAACTACAGCCTGACCACCTGCAACTCTTCCAGCCAACACGGAGAGCCAGGCAGCTGGTCTTCAGCTCGCCACCGAGGAAGAGGAGATGGGAAGGGAGCAGCCGGTCATTTGGCGGAGCATGCAGCTCACCTAACTGCAATATGACACAGCTCAGGGTACAGCACACAGAACTTGGGGTTTGCTGCAGCCATGTAAATGACGTCCCAGCTGGTCTCCAGTAGAGATCTACAGCAGCAAATTCTGAAGCAAGTCTAAGAGTGGAACTACCCTGCCAAAACCCACCGTCACTGTGCCCGATGTATTCATTTAGGCAAAGAAGGAATAAAGCGAAGACGAGATCTTACGGAAACTCAGACAGATATAAATAACTGATGTTACGACCTCCAGCTCCTCAGAGCTTAGGAAGAATTCACAACACCCGACCGCACGGGCACCCGTGAAGTTATAATGTAAGACTGACTCAGACTTGAAACCGATGGGACAGGGACAGCTCACCGCTGCCGGCAAATGTAATCGCTTCTCTGAACTCCCCTGGGCAAACCACACTGTTCTGATCGCCTCCCTTCATGCCAGTAACCGTGTTGTTGAAGCACCAGACAGCAAATCATTTCGATTTGCATTGCACGTGTGCTCCAGCTAATCCTCGTGTTCTCCCCCCTCTCAGACTCTCCCACAAGGGAGATGACAACAGCACCCATTAAAAGCACAGGCACAAGCTGTGCACCAGGAAATTTCACATTAGGGAACACACCAACAAACACGATTCTGCTTTTAGAGCAGGCAAGAATCCCACATGTAACAGCTGAATCTCCTACCTACATGGGTTGCTATCCCCCGTTTCTTGTCCCACTTAGCAAGTTCCCCCCAAGATCTCCTCCCCCCTGCAACACAAAGGCCAGAACTACTCAGTGCTCGCAGAGGCTGGTTTGCTCAGCAGTGGGAATCTGCTCTGCAGGGGAATTGCAGCTTGAGTATCTGACAGAGTTAACGCTCCACAAGGAAATGCTTCCATTGCTCGGTCCCTTTTGTTTAACTCGGGTCTGAGCTCTCAGACAGTTGATCTCCTTTTAAAAGGTAAAAACTGAGTAGCAAAATAAAATAAAAATGTTTAGCAAGCACTGAAATGCAACCCACATTTCCAGTTATTGGAACACCCGGTTCTTCAACATCTGAAAGTCTTTATAAGCAGCAGTACTGCTGGGATTTCCAGCGGAACCAGAGGAGGGAGGACCGACACAAGCCCTCATCCCTTTGGCCCTGGAAGGTCACCTGGACTTCACAACCAAGAGCTGCAGTTTAAAGCCAGAGTTCAGACTGATGTTCTGACACGGGGAATGACCCTGCCTACTTTGTTTCTCCATTTCCTCGTTTCAGGGTACACATAATCCTTGCCTGACTCACCATGGGAAGGAAATCCATAAGAACGTACTCACACTTGTGGCTCCCCAGACACCTCAAACTGATGGCTTGGCCCAGAGAGGCATACAGGTGTCCTTCTCAATCTACAGGCAGTTCAGCCCAAAGCACTTCATCACGACACAACCACAGGACAGAAGACAAAGTCACCTCACGAGCTCCTGCGCCGAACAGCCAGTGCATCCTGCAGGCGTGCAGAGAGCCCGTAGGGACACAGGTGCTGCAGGACTTTTCTCCCCAGAGCACTAATGAAACTACATCTACCAGTCTGGGCCTGTCTGGGGAATGCTGATCTCCAGAAAACATTTCTAACCACAAAGCAAGCAAGCAGCCGTTCAGCGCTCTGCCCTCTCCGGGGCAGAGCCCGGTGGGGCCCTTGCAGCGAGCCTCATAGCCAGGTTTTTGCCCTACATCACATCCCTTCTCCAGTGCGAAACGCTCTCCCATCCCCTGCCGCAGGAGCACCAATCCCAACCGTCCCCACCAAGACCTAGAAACATTTGCTCACGTGCAATTCCTGTTCCCCGTTCTCATTCCTTTCCACCCAACAGAAACTCCCTGGACCTGTAATTCTTAACCTACGCCAAGAGACTTACCAGCTTCTGCGCCACGATGTTGTAGTGACTGAAGGACTGGAGCAGGGCCACAAAGCAAACCTTACAGCCAGCTGGGTGAGAAGACAAAAAGACACGTTGTCATTTCAATTTTGCAAGCTGCTGTTATCAAAGCACATAAATCACAGCAACCAGGCACCAATCTGTCTGGAAAGGCCTCAAAGTGAGACAGGTCTAGGCAGCCCCTCACTTGCTCGTGGCTTTCAATTTTCACCTTTCTGCAGGATTTCCACATTAGGGAAAACGTTAGTCAGTTTAAAAAGTAAGGGAAAGAACAAGACAAAGATGACATAAAAAAAGTAGGAGGCCCCTTTTCTCTCTCGTGCCATCCTGTCCTGGGATCTCCTGGCACTGTTTGCTGATACTACTGCAAGAAGGCCAACGGCCGACCATGACACAAACTACTGAAACCACTGATGTGCCAAAAATCCCCATTTTGGCTCTTGTAGGACAAGTGACCTTGACCGGAAAAACACACAGAACAAGCAATTTTGACAAAGACACCTCACTGAAATGTGATTTTGGAAAACCCAGCATGTGACAACCTGGCCTCATGGTTTAGGTATGAAGAAAATCAGTGTATTTGTCTCTCCCTGCCAGAAAGCAGGACATGGATTTCAAGTGGAACACGTCAGTGGCCCCAGCTGAGCCTGCACTGACCCCTCAGGAGCTCCCAAAGGTTTTGAGCACCAAGCGGGTACTAAGACAACACGGAGGTGCTACAGACACAGAGTAACTGGCACCCAGGTTCCAGGACTGAAATGAGAGGGTGACAGCAAGCACACCTGCCTTGAGATGCATTAATAATCCCAAAGGGCTTCTTAACCACAAGGGATGGTGAGACTTTTCCCAGGCAGACGGGCAGTTCCGCGCAGCGACTCCCAGGACAGCGCTGCAGGTCAGCACGTTAGCAGAGCCACGTGGGGACTCGGGCAGACCCCGAGGCAGAGCCTCGGCAGGGCCGTCCCTTCGAACCGTTCACGCTGCTAACAACCTGCTCTCCACAGGCTTTCCTGCAGTTTGACTCTGTTCAATTAAGGAAAACAAATTTTTAAAAGTGAAGTAGAGCCATCACGGAGGAAGCGGCAGCTATAGAGGGCAGGATGCGCTCAGCCCCGCCACCTGCACCACGCTCTGAGCTAAGTTTCAAGTCTGGTAGGTACCAGCACCACGCTCTGAGCTAAGTTTCAAGTCTGGTAGGTACCAGATTCGCCGAGCTGGCTGCTTCGCCAGCAGAAAGCTGGAGGAGCCCACTTTGCCAGCGCCTGCTCTGCAGGGGCCGGTAGGTTACTCACAGGTGAAACTGCTAGCGGAAAAGCAATTAGGCAACTCGCCAGGCTCTTTGTTTGTTTATTTGTTCACTACCAGCTTATCTATTTGTTAGTCGTTCCTGATATTTTTAATTACATTATAAAACACCTAGCTAGTGAAGGAATTACAGTCAACACTTCACTGCCAGATGCCCAGGCGATGTACAACGTTCACCGCACTAATGAAAAAACAAGGTGCACAGACTTTACGGGATGTACCTAAGGATATAGAGCAAGTCCCAAGAACAAGTCAGGACTGGGATCCATAAATCCAGGCCCCAAAGCTTTGCACTAATCCAAGGAAACCTCACGCTCTGCAAAACCAGCCTCTGCTCACACAGAAACACTGTACAGCTGAAGGAACCTCCAAGGAGCAGGCAAAGGCTAACCCTTGCCTTGGAGAGTCCTGCTGCTGACATACCTCTGAGGTAGAAGGAGAGGAAATGGTGCACCAGGAAGCTGCCATCTGTTCTGGTATCTCGCAGCAGTGTGAATTTGCCCTGAAAAAGCAGCAGAAAAGTGTCTTAACAGAGGAAGATGAAGGTACGAACTGGTCCCGGTTCCATCTTGGTAGACGAGATGTCTGCTCAGGCTAGGGGAAACTCTGCAGGTAGTAGTCAGAGAAAGAAGCGGACAAGCAGCGCTCCAGCCACCAGTCCGTTTACAAAGGGATGCCAGAGCTTCCTCCAGACACAGCCCACAGGAAGGCATCGGAAGATGGAGAGTTCACTGCTTCCTGAAAGACGTGCCCACCAGCTAAACGCCCTGGCGCTAGACTGAGACCCCAGCTGGACCCCCACGCTCCGTGCCCACCGTGAGCCACCTCCTCACATGGAAACACCCGGCTGCTGCAGAGGACACCAACGAGCAGCACTGCCCTTTCCGGGGCCGGCACGTCCAGAGCACAGACGTATTGTGCCCCTGGTGTGGGACACCATCCTTGTGGGTCACTATCGTCGTGGGTGGCTGTGAACAATTTCCACCTCCCAGCTGCCTCCCCCTCTCCTCCAATTCACAGTCATCTTCTGTCTCCTCCAAGTGGCACAGGTGGCACGGGGGCAACAGCCACCCACTCTCTTCCCAGTCCATTCTCCCACTGCCACGGCCAGCGCCGCCTGTGCGCTTCCAATGGCAGCCCTGCTACAGCTGCCGCTTCTCCTGTCCCCAAGCAGCCCTCCCTGCCCCCTGTTCCAGGCCTTCCTCAAACCCGCCACGTTCAGAGCAGAAAACCTTATCATCAAAACACGTGTACTGGAGCGGAGCGCTCTGCACAAAGTATACACCTTGTTTTCATCATGCAGGAAATTAATTCCGTTCATCAGTGCACGCTTGTTACCAGTACCAGTCTCATCAAGGCATTTCTTTCCATTAAAACCTTCAAGACGTTTCTTTAATCAATACAAATCATAGACGGGCTGTTTTTAATCACAAAGAACTTATCAATGCATTTTTTTCCATCTATTAGAAAGAAAAAAACCCCACCCTTTGCAGCAGCAAGCAATCTACCCACCGGCAGTTCACAAGCCATCTATCAGAGTTAACTCCCCGATGCCTAAAGCGTGTTGTAAAGCGGTGCCAATGGAACGGCAAATATTGAACACGTCTGCAGGGAACGCAAACCAGAAGCTAGGGCAGAGAAGTGCTGCTCTGCCTCACCCAGAGAAAGCTCTTTCCCACCCAAAAAAATGGTTATGCCTCTGTGGCCATTACAACAACAGGAGGCAGCACCCCGGTGAGCATCTCACCGAGATGTATTCTCCCTGGCTGAGCCTGGAGGAGTCTCCGGGTCCGAACAGCACAAGCTCAGACGTTCAGCGGTTTATCGTCTGCACGACTCCATCCCCTTGGACTCCCCTCTTCCCCGTAATGGTCCTCCGCACAGCAGGCTGAATGCCACCTCGTGTCCCCCCTCGCCTGCTAGCTCTCGACAGGCGCTCTCCTTTGCTCCCACACACGCCGCCCGCAACACGGCAGGATGTCAGCATTCAGAGCGTACATTATTTCGCTTCTTCGAACCTTCCAGTTACCAACCCTTAAATCCTGCCAACCCCCGCCTCACTGTCACACTGCAGCTGCTTAGACAGCACTCAGAGCTCTTCGTTTCAGACACTTGGATGCCCGGCTAGCCAGGGGTGGACACATCCAAACCGTGCATCTCCAGAGGCAGCAGCTGCACCGAAGCAGAGCTGCTGGAAGGAAGGAAGGCAACAGCTCCGGGAAACTCCAGCATCCTGCTTGTGGCCACAGAACTGCCCCGAAGCCTTTACCAACCCCAGAGCACGGGACACAAATACAGGAATCGGGGTTCTGCCGGTCGTGTCGACACAAAGGCGGCAGCACGCAAAGCCAGCAGGAATCTGCAAGGCTTTCCGAGCTCTGCAGACCCCTGTGGTTAGGCTGTCTTCACGCAGGTCCATGCCCCCCTTGCACCCATCCCCACAGATGGCATACATCGAATTGTTCAGCAGTTGGCTGGAAGAAGCCAGGTCCCTGGAGGTCCTGAGGGTGCGCAGCTTCCCCTTGCTGCCAGGCAAGAGGAATTCTCCTGCTGAGGAGCAGGTAAGTCCTGGCCCCACCACCAGGACCCGGTTTGCTGGCGTGCAGAAACCCCACGGCCCCTGATTTTCCACCACAGATGCGCGGTCTGATTCCCTTCCCCCTTCTGCGCATCCTTCTCAAGCCCAGAATCATAGAATCATAGAATTGTTAAGGTGGAAAAGACCTCTGAGATCATCTAGTCCAACTGTCAACCCCTCCCCCACCAAAAAAAAACCCCAAAAAAACCCAAAAAACACCAAACAAACAAACAAAAACCCAACAAAAAACCAAACCACCGTGCCTGCTAAACCATGTCTTGAAGTACCACATCTAGATGTTTTCTGAACACCTCCAGGGATGGGGACTCCACCGCCTCCCTGGGCCACCGGTTCCAATACCTCAAAGAAAAGACGCTGCTGGGGCTGAAGCTCTTCCGAAGGCAAGGCCTTCTCGTAGCGCCTTCTCCATCCGCCTGCCCCAGCCCGTTCCCTCCACGCTCTGCTTTCACACTCTTTTCACCTGCAGGCTACAAGGCAGAAGCTGCAGCTACTTGTTAGAAACTGCCAAAATCCCTTGGCAGGGCAGCAGCGGGTGTCACAAGCATTCAGCGGTGCCATGTCCGATACACCCACACCGGCGGCAGCGTCATCCACCTACCAGCCGTGCAGTGAAGGCATCTGTCAGCACTTTGAAATGGCACAAGCCAACTGTGGAGATGCAGAGGTGGGGATGGCAGAGATGGGAAGAAGAGATTTGCAAAGGGCTGATGCTTTTTAAGCACAGTGGGACACTGATTTCCAGCCAGCCTTGGCCAGGTATCTTGGCACACCCCACGGGCTGTGTCTTCCAAGGGGAAGAGCCCGGCTCCAGGCTGCACAGCTCCACGCAGCGATCGGTGATGCTCAGCAGCGCAGAGAGACGCTTGCAAAACACAAATACTCATCGTTTACTACTGCCTTGTCCACAGCGCAGTGTATGAACTCAATCTTCCATCTCCAGCGCCAGAGGACACCGCTCGTTCTGCGGCCAGCCATATACTGGTGCTATGCTACCACCAGACACCGCGACGAAGAGGGATCTGGAGCCCGCGGTTGGAGATCCAAGTCCCTGGCTGATGGGAGAGGAAGAGCCGACACAAATCCGAGGCAATTCCTCACGCAGAGGAGCCTTTGGTTCAGCTCCTCTGTTGGGTCCTGCCTGTGCTGCCAAGCCAAAACTCTGCATCTTCAGGCCAAATCTCCTTTCACTTTTACTCTGCAGCATTTCCCATTCACATCGAGGTGAGCGCCCTGTCTCCGAAACCAGGCTTGTGGGTGACAGCGTCCCCACTCGTCCCACAGCTCCACCATCAAACCTGCCTTAGAGCACAGGCTCTGCTCTGCCAGCAGCCAAGGGCTCCTCACGTAGCATCGCACACGCGTTAAAAACCCAACCATCAACCCACAGGAACCATGGGGACCTGGGAATTTACGCAGCCTCAGCTTATCATAGAATCACAGAAAGGTTTGGGTGGGAAGGGACCTTGCGAGGTCCTCCAGGCCAGCCCCCGGCCCCGGGCAGGGACGCCTTCAGCTCGGCCAGGCTGCCCGGAGCCCCGTCCGACCTGGCCTGGAATGTGCCCGGGATGGGGCATCTCCCGCCTCTCTGGGCAACCGGTGCCGGTGTTTGACACCCTCAGCGTGAACAATTTCTTCCTTAAATCTAGTCTGAATCTTCCCTCTTTCAGTTTTAAACCACTACCCCTTGTCCTGTCGCTACAGGCCCCGCTAAAAAGTCTGTCAATCTCTCCCTTAGAAGACCCCTTCCAGTGCTGGAAGGCTGCAGTAAGGCCTCACCACAACCTTCTCCGGGCTGAACAACCCCAACCCTCGCAGCCTCTCCTCAGAGCAGAGGTGCTCCAGCCCTCCGATCATCTCCGTGGCCTCCTCTGGACCCGCTCCAACAGCTCCATGCCTGCCCTGTGCTGAGGACCCCAGAGCCGGGCGCAGCGCCCCGGGGGGCTCTCACCGGAGCGGAGCAGAGGGGCAGCACCCCCTCCCTCGGCCCGCTGGCCACCCTGCGGGCGATGCAGCCCCGGAGACGCTCGGCTTTCTGGGCTGCACCGGCTCATAACTTCAGTCTATCCCTTACAGAGAGCAGCACCGCTACCACCAAGTCTTAGCCAACAGCCTCTAGCAGGTTTGCTTCCAGCCTCAAGGGCCTGACCCTGCCCAGCAGGGCTCCCTCAGCTTTTCCCCGTCGTCTCATCCCCAGCAGACCCGCTCCGGGCAGGCTGACTCGGAATTACCTCACTGGCGTTTTCCAGCCCGGGGAGAAAGCTGCGCTACACGCACGGTAAGCTCTACAAGGAGAGAAAGGGGGAAACTCAGACTTAAAAAATAAATTATCACCCCAAACGCTCTTTGATTATCTTAGTATCTATCAGGATGAACATGGAGTGACACACAACACACGCGTATTTTATTGAATTTTTACCTGAAGCGCTTCACGGCTCCTATACAGGGCGAGGGTGTTTAGTTACAGCGTGCACTGCGTTAGCACAAACACTGCGTGGACGAACCACGTTAACGTAGTGGCCTAACGGGAGAGAAACCTCTAGACAGCACCGCAGGGCCCGGGGGAGCGCGGGGGAACGGGTTCCACCCCCCCACACGCCTGGATGTCGTTCACCACACGGCACCGACCACGCACAGCCCCGCCGGGGGCTGCGGGGAGCCGGGGCCGGGCGAAG
>VZTL01063774.1:46315-62770 GCA_013400535.1 Scopus umbretta
GGCTTCGGCTGGGCACCCCCCAGCCCCTCCCGGTGCTCTGGGCTCGTCCTGCTGCAGAACTTGGCCTTTCCCATGGCTGAGCTCCGTGAGGATCCTGTCAGTCCATCTCTCCAGCCTGCCCAGCGCCCGCGGGCGGCAGCGCGACCCTCCATCCCAGTCGTTAATGAAGATGCTAAACGGGACTGGATCCCGGTAGCGACCACCAGTGACTGGCTTCCAGCTGGAGTTGGTGGCCCTGGTCACCGCCCTGGTCCCCAGCCCAGAGGTGCCCCCTGACACCCCTTTGCCAGCTGCAGGTCCCTGGGTTTGTGTGGCAGATACGATATGCCATGGGACAGTGGGATATTTGGGAGGGGTCTGTTACTCCCTTCATATTTCCTATCACATCATTAGCGCATTTGAGTACTGCTGTGCACTAATTTGGCGCCCCCAAAGAACAAGCTGCCGCAGTTGCCAGCTAGCAGCTGAGTAGTAACAGCAAATTTATAGCCTTAACCACAGAAATCCACATTATTTAGCGTTATTTTTGCCCATGTGCCTGAATTTGCGGGGGTTTTTTGGCACTGAATTCACCTTTCCATTTCGTTGCCCCGTCTAAGCTTTTGTAACCTTCCATTTTCATAATGTAGGTAAGGATTGCCCGGCTGAGAGTAGACGTGCCGGAGCCCTGGATGTGGCAAGGGGCCTGGAGAGAAGACGCACCAGCCTTGCGCTGTCTCATCTGCTGTGAGCATTAGGGGGCATCAAACGATGCTAATAAATGGCAAGCGCCGAGCAAGAGAGAGGAGGCGCCTGCGTGGTCTAGCACGGGGCTCTTCAGAACCCCAAATTACCACTATTGAAGGTTTCTGTGGGTTTAGGAGGGTGAATTGCTAGGAGAAGGGGATGAGTCCATGGAAGAGAGATCTCCTGAGGGGCCACCACTGGCTCGGGAAGTCCCTGAGCTGCGAGTTGCTGGGGCCTGGGAGAAGAGCTGTGGGAACACAAGCAGTGCTTGCCTTGGCCTCGGTCTTCCCTCGCCTTCTGGCTAGCACAACTTGTAGAAAAGACGGCGGGCTGTATGGACATTTGGTTGAGCCATTGCAGCTGTTCTCTCTTTATTTCCTATGTTCGTGTGTGTACTGTCTGTAAAATTTATCATGCCGTTCTCCATCCCTTCTTCCGAGTGTTTAGGAATATGCTGGATGAGCCAGGTCGCAGCCCAGAGCCTGAGATATCCCGTCTGTAATCTCCCTTCATTGCAGAAACCGATCATTTGTGTCAGCCCTTCGCTTCCTCTCTTTTAACCAGTTATTTAGCTGTGAAAAAGGACTTCCTCTCTTACCCTTTGATGGCTTCGTTTCTGTAAAAAGCTTTAGCTGAAAGCTCCTTTAAAAGTCCAGATGGCTTTGCTTTTGTTTTCCTACCCTTTCACAGAGCTGGGAACCTGGGTCGGGTCTCAGGGAGGCCGGTAACCAGCTAAGTCCCTGCTCTGTGTTGGTGCAGCCAGAGCCTTAATTCCTTCGCTGCCCTTTGAAATAGTCTGGCTCCTGGCCTCCTGGTTCACATGGTTTGTCCGCAGAGCCCCAGTCCGCAGCACAGAGGACAGCAAAGGGAGTTCACAGACGACGAAGAACCCGGAGATGTTCCTACCTGGGAGCTCTCTGTAGGACTCCATTTGTATGCTAGCAAATATGCCATTTTCAGACCACCTTTTGTCTGCGCTGTCGCATTTCTCTCTCTGTAGCACTTTCCTTCCAGCTCCTTCGGGAGCCGCAGAGCCCTAAGTGCCTTGTAAATGAAATGTAAAATCCTCTCTTTTTCTCTTTGCAGTGGGAAGGGGACCAAAACCGCATGCAAAGTACAGCTGCATCTCTCAGAACACCTCTTGTCCTTCTTAATATATTCCTTCTCACATTTCATGACTTGTTACTGTGCGAAGGCAGTGAGAATTTTGCTGTTAAAACTGTTGCCCCTTCCCTCCCATCTGCTTCGTGCTTATTTGCAGTATTTACAATGCAGCAAACCTTGTAAGCGTTGCATAGTGGCGCCATATGGCATCCATAGGTAACAATACTGCTTACAATTAAGCTCCTCTGCTATGTCAGACCAGTGGGTAAAAAGCAATTCATGACCAAGAGGAGGAAAAAAACCCCAACTGAACAAATCAAAACGATTGAGCTTGCGGTGTTTGAGGTAATTCCCAAGGGCGTGGCAGGGAAGGTTAACTAAAAGCGCCAGGCTTCTTGCTGTGAGTGCGTGGAAAACGATTTTTAGGGAGAAGGCGCTTTGCCTTCCCTCCTTTGATTGTCCGCTTCTGGCGACAGAGATGCCTGCGTGACTTATTGCTGAGCTATCCGGGATATTCCCGTCCCTTTGGATGTGACCGCACAAATCAAATTACACCACAGCAACAGGAGCGTACCAAAGCGGGAAGGGTTTCCTTGTCTTCAGATAACTCCGTTGTTGCTGATACAATGCTAAACGCTTCAGCGATGCTTTGAGTCCTGAAAAGATCATTCGTGCTCTGAGGCCAGAGCAGGTTCGTAAGGGAGCAGATGTTGGGCTGAGTCAATGGCCGGGTAAGAAAAGGAACGGGCAAGTTGTCCCTTCAACTCAGCTGGTGTTCCCGGGATAAATTCAGCCCGCTCAATGCTCGGGCCCTGACACGGCAAAAAGCAGCTGGGAGGAATAATGGATGAGCTGAACCAGGTGCCGAGTTTCTCTGAAGAAATGCAAAAGCCAGACTTTGAAAAGAATTTCTAAGCCAGCGGGTCCCTCCCTGCGACAGGCAGTGGAAAAAGGGAGCGCGGAGCCCGGCGCGAGAGGCAGGGCTGTGCTCCGGAGGCGGCTGCTGCCTGCTCCTGCCATTGTCAAACGCGTCTCTCCGCTCGCCCTGCCGTAACCTCGGCCCTCACCCCTCTGCCGTTAAACAGCAGCTCCTTTCTGTAGGAAAACTCGGGGAAAACTGGTTTCTTTTCATCATGCTAGCAATGCAGACATCTGACATTTTTTTCCCCAGCTTGTCTACGCTTTGCAAATGAGCAGCACACACCAGAGCTGGTTACGTCCACCTCCCGATACCAAACATCGCTGCCTGTGGTTGTGTTCGGACCCACTCTTCCCGCTTTTGGCAGCTAGCAGATCCCCCCCGTGCCCGCTGGAAGAGCGGGTTAGTGGGTTCTTCTGCACTGGCCAGCACCGGACCTCGCCGTCTTCCTCGGGGACTGGCTCGGAAACGCGGAGGGTAAAATAGCAAAGTGGCACCCGGGGAGCCAGGAGCGTTGGCTTCCACGTTCCTGTCTCCTTTCGCTTGGCAGTGGTTGGGAAAAGTGCTGCTGCTGAAACAGAATCCCACAGGTATTTACACAGCCTCTAGTCTGCGATTCCCCGAGGCCGCAGATCACAGAATCGTAGAATGGTTTGGGTTGGGCTGCAGGGACAAAGCGCCAGGGAGGAGACGGGGAAAATAAATACGAATTTAGATGCCTGAGGACGCGGTAAAACAGCTGGGACACCTGAGCTGCCTTTGAAAGACAGGTACAAAAGAAAAATGCAGAACAGCACCAGTGCGTACGCCTCCCTCCGTTACCTTCTCCTTACGCTGGTCGCATGAAGCCAGGAAGCCAGACACCCGCTTCTGGGTATTCGTTGTCCTGGAAGATTTTATGGGGGACTGATACGACTGGGACAGAAGTAGTACGAGGTAAACAGAGAAAATAGATAGGAAGGGCAATGATTTTTATTCTTTCCCTTTTCAAACCTGACTTTTTGCCTATTTGTATACGTCTATACATACATATCCCTCTCTGGGTGTAGCAACTACTTAAAACAGGAGAAAATGATTAAGAATTACCATTCTGTCAGCCCCCAGTGAAGAGGAATAAACCTGTTTTGCAGAGGCAACGACTCTGGCAGAGGGACAGAGGAGCAGGCCCGACATTTCTGATGAGAATAAAGCAGAAGCATGGCAGGATCACTGAGCATAAGGCCGGAGGGACCCGGAGAGGTTGTGTAGATAGAGCAACACCTGCCGCCAGGCAAAATCAGCTCAGCTTAAACCTTTCTTGACAGATGTTTGTCCAACCTGTTCTTAAAAACCCTCAGCGACGACGACTCTTGGCATTTCTTCCCCGCGCCTCATTTTCCCCACTTCATACCCTCGCTCCTAATGTCGAACCTAAGTACCCTTTGCTACATTTAACCATGATTTGTTTGCTGATTGCCGGTGGCTGTGAGGAATAATTTAGTGCATTCATACAGCAAGGGGGGGGGGGGGGAAAGAGGTTTGATTCAATTTTCAGGTCACCTTTAAAATTCACTTTACCATTTCGAAGCAAAATGCCTGCCGGCTCTCCACGAGGGGTCTCCAGGCCTTTTCCAGCAGAGACTGAAAAATCTCCGGGAAACGTGCTGAAACCAGCGGGAATCCTGCAGCAAAGTCGTCTCAGCGGGGAACCGTCGCGATCCTGAGGAAGGCTGCGAGCAAAACGGGATCAAAGCAGGCAGAGAAAACGCTGTCCTTCTCCTCTCCCAGATGCAGGTGTTTGGCTCTCTAGAGGCACCGCGCTCTGCCCTTCCCATCCGCCGTCATCCCCTCATCCTTCACACTTCTTGCCCTCTTCTGACTCTATTCCTCATTGTGCTGCTTTTTCTTCTTGCCTCTCTGATCACTCCTTCTGCAGCACCTCCTTCTCGTCACCCCCCTGCTCCTTTTTTTCCTGCCCTCTCCTTTTTCTGCCAATCTCACGTACAACATACTCTCAGCAGCCTGGGGACAACACAGCCAGCCTCAGAGATCCGCTTCTCCGCTCCACATCTGTGTCCCTGGCCTGCGTCACCACACAGAAGCTAGAATCTCCTCACCTTCTCCCAAATCCTCCCTGAAATCTCCTCTTTTCCAACGTCTGCACAAAACCCTGGCAAGTTTGGCTTGTCTTGTGCTAAACCCCACTGTCTGCCATGCCAGCCAGCATTGTCTCGCTGCTTCTTTGTACTCTTCTACCCAACAGATTGTCTCCATCTGCTGTCTCTTGCCTTGCAGTTAAATTCTGAGCTCTCTGAAGCAAGAACTGTGTTTTCGTGCTGCATTTTTGTAGCACCTAGCAAAAGGAGATCTTATTCAAGACCTAGTCTCCTAGGTGCTTCTGCAGAACGACTTCTAATTCACTTAATGAATGCAAATTGTATACGTAGATCCGACCAATATTCCCGAGTCAAGAAATATTGGGGAGTGAAAGGAGCAAAAGGTCAGGGGTAAAGTGTCTAGCAGATAGAGAAGCCAGACTAGCTTCCTCTTCAGCCCCACCTCTCTCCGGGTGACGAAGCGGTGTGCTGGAAAACACAGAACTGTAGGAAACAGAGCTGAGAGGGACCCAGGGGACCAGCAATCCCGCAGCCTCGCCGTCTGGGCGAGTCAGCAGTTCTTGTCACGCAGGGATGCAACTAACCTGGGCTTGATGACCTCTCCAAGGAGAGCCGCCCACCTTCCCCAGGCGGTCCGTCCTTGTGATTCTTTCTCCTTACAGTTAGCAGGGAATATTTCCTAATGTCTTGCTGAACTGTCCTTCCTGGCAACTGAAGTTCATCCTTTGAAGTTCACCTGTTTTGGGGGGGTCTTCTGGCGTGCCACCACAGACCCTGGTTATTCCCAGCCTTTTTGAAGGAGCCTTTTACATCCTTTGAGACTGTTCTCATGTCTCCCTCGGTCTTCAGTTCTCCGCGCTGCCCACCCCGCCCCTCAGAGGCTGTCTTTTTTGGATCTCTCATCTTTCTTCTTCCTTCCCCTGAACCTTCTCCCCTGGGCCGCACCTTTCCTGAAGTAGCATGCCTCAAACTGGACCCAGGCTTGTAAAGCCTTGTCCAACCCTTGGGCTACCTCATAGGCCTGAGGTGGCTTTAACTGGTTTTCTAAGTGCCATAGGGTGAAGTTCAGAAACCGCCTAACCAATCTGTGTATGCTATTTAGTATTCTTACTTACTGCAGTTAACACTCTCGGCGGAGGGCACGCTATCTTATTTACTGTGGTAGGCATCGGCTTGCAGTTGGCATTTTTAAAGACTGGTTTAAAAAAGAAACGACAGTGAAACCCTTGAAACCAGCCTCCTTTGCCAGCAGCCTTCCTTCGTCACTGGGTCCGGATCAACGCTCCCTTCCTCCTTCTCCTCCTGCTGATGCAGTCTTTTCTTCTTCCTCTTAATGATGCTCGCTATTTCCATCTCAATTTGTGCCTTGGCCTTCCTGATGTTTCCCCACATGCTTACGCTACTCTTCTAACTGTCCTTAGTAATTTGACCTAGTTCCCACTTATTGTAAACTTTTATTTCTTGAGCCTGAGGTCAGTGAAGAGCTTGTGACGTAGCCAAGCTGGTTCCTACTACATTGCCTATTGGGATGGTTTGTATGTGTGTTGTTTGCATCGTTTCTTTGAAGAACTGCCAGTTTCCTTAACTCCTTTCACCTTTAAACGTGCCTCCCACGACATCTTCCTTACCAGTTCTCAAAAGTCTCTCAGGGTCCCTTGTCTTTAGTTCCCTTTTCTTCCGCATCCCTTCAAGAGGGTTGTGAGCTTGGTCGCCCCACGCTCAGTCTCGGCCAGCTTGCCTCCTGCCTTGATGGTTCAAATCGGTCTCCGGTGGCTGATCGCCACCGCTGGGGCTGCCTGCGCCCTGCTCTCGTCCTCTCCCGGTAGAACCGGTTAGCCCAACCGGTGTGCTGGCCAGCGTGGCACAAAGCAGTGACAAACAGGGGCTGCCGTGCTGAAAGCCGTCCCCAGAGCTTCGCTAGCATCAGCAGACGCACGCCCAGCTGTTCTTTCCCACACTGAGCATTTTACAGTTCGCCAAGCTAAGAGGATTTTGCTTTTCTCCTCTCTTCAAATCCAGCGCAGTCAGTTTAATACTGGACTTGCTCCCTGTTCCAGTGAGGCTGAGAATAATGGAGTAATTGGTATTTCCCATCACTAAACACTGAAATCCCGATGCTTTCTGGCTATGCAAATACCAGTTAAGGGCTCCTGCAAGCCCGGAGGCGGCCCAGCGATGGTGGGAAGACCTGGACGTCAGCAGAGATGCTCCCACAAGCTCCCTGCAGTGACCTACAGGGCCTTTCTCATCCCAAATGTGCCTTTAGGTCACCAGGGAGCATCCTGAGCTCCCCGTGCAGCAGTCCTGTGCTGCGCATTGGCAGAGCAGCTCCCAGGGATGGGCCAGCAGGGTTTGGGAATGCTCCTGCAAGCCTGCCCCTCCTTATCCCAGGTCCTGGGAGGCCGGAGGTGGGACAGCGAGGGTGGGATTCGTCTGACCACATGTGGACACGTACAGCTGGAGCGTGTCTGGGCTGCAGCGACAAAGGGAGCCAGACGGTACCGTGGTGGAGGATGTGGGTCAGGTAAACGTCGACCCAGGGGAGAGGAGACGGCCAGCCTCGTCTTCCAAATATTCCTCAAAGGCAAGGGGAGCCGCCGGGGCTGCGGAGCCAGCTCTCAGGCAAGGAAATCGCTTCGGGGGTGTTTAAAAGGGCACGCGGGGAAGACACGGTGTTGCCACGCTGGCACGGCCCGGCGAGGCAGCAGGACGTGGGTTTGCGGTGGGGTGGGAGCGGCTGGGGCCGCACATCGGGCGAAGCGGGTGCCTCTGCCAGCGTGGTGGGTGCCGGCGCACGGAGCTCCCACCCCACCAGCTCCAGGTATCAGACAAACCCCCAGCCTCCGCTCCCAGGGAAAGCTCCCGGCAGCTCGGGGAAGGACGGCCAAAGCCCGGGTCCCAAAGGAGCGGCGTCCCGCACCGAGGGCGTTGAGCACGGCTCGGGGTGCGCACAGCCTGCCGGGGACCACGGAGCCGCTGCTCCGACCCCTTCTCCCCTCCTTTGCTCTCCCGGCCAGGGCTCAGCCGGTGAATCGGGACTCTATTTTGTTTCAGGCAGCCGGAGCTCGTCAAAAGGAAGAAAGGCTCCTTGTCTCGGGGTCGCGGCTCTAATCCTGTTATGTGTCTGCGAGAGAAAAGACAACGACGGAGCGAGGAGGACAGACCCGGTACCAATGCCAATTCCCTTCCCTTTGCACCCCGTGTCCCGTGCCAGCCCTTGCCCAGCCACAAAAGGCCGCCTCCCCTCCCAGCAAACTAACCAAGCATTTAAATTTAATAGCTGTCCGCAACCTCACCATTTCAAAGCGATTAGGCGTTTGATTAAAGCCCATGTGTTGCTTTGCTGGCTGGGAGGCAAATTCCTCCACAGGGCCCTTGAAATTGGTTCCGGTGAACGGCGCGGCACACAGCGGATGCTCTTCGCCGTCCCCTGCTCTCCCCGTGTCAAACGAGGTGCTGAGGGGGAGCCCAGCCCCCTGGGTAACCCTGGCTGTCCCCTCCATCCTGATGCACCCACGCACGCAAACCGCGCTCCTCCCTCCTTCGGTGCTCCAGCAAAGCCAGAGCAGGAGGAGAGCCCGCGGGCTGGGGACACGCCGTCGCCCAGGGGGGAAACCGAGGCACATCGAGGGACGCTGACCTCAGAGCGAGATGGGCCTCCAGGGCTCGCAGCCAACTGGAGCGAGATGGGGAAACGGAGGTTGCGTCTTCATGTGGGAAACGCGAGCGTGCCGGGTAGGTGAGCAGGGTCCGAAGCAGGGGGCACAGCAAGGAGGGGAATTATGGGGGTCAGACCGATACCCCAGACGAGAGGGACAGGGGGACAAACACCCCCAGCTCTCCTACCATGTGTATTATGAACAGGAGCGTCCTCAGACCTGCTTAAAGCCTTGTGACCCACTTTTGCCGTGAATCTAGATAAGTCCCTACAGCCCGTGTGAGTGAGCAGCTGCAGCGGAGAGTGCGGGGCCGAGGATGACACCCGTCCCCTCGACTCCTCCCCGGGTCCACCCCTCACTGCTCATAAACAAGGGCTGACACCGAGGAGTGACCACCTCGGCTTTGCGCTGCCCAAAGCACCTTGGCTGCCTTCTGGGCTCCTCTGAAAGGGCGGAAAATGGGTGGCGAAGGACGAGCAACCCCAGTTGCTGCTTTGCCCACCTGGGGAGCTCCCAAGGTGGGCACCTCTGTGCCGAGCCCGGGTGGATCCGTGAGGAATGGGCTGTGCCGGGATGGATGGGCTGTGCCATGCCGGCAGCGCGGCGGAGGGGCTGTGCCGTGCCAGCCTCACCTCCAAGCAGAAGCAGGAGCATGGGGCAGGGACGGCTGCTTCTCCGAATCACCCGAAGGGTGAAGGCAGCCCCATGCCCAGACCGGGGAGATGCCTGCTGCTGGTCAGCAAGCAGGGATGAGGTTTCTCTCTCTGGTCAAGAGACCAGCATTACACTGGCTGTTTCTTCCCTTTTCTCCCCAGGCAATGTCCAGCTGGATCCTCAGGCGCTGTCGGGAGGGTCCCCAGCAAGGAGCGGAGAGTTTCCAGAGCCCACCGTGCAGCTGCGCGTTCACCGCTTGGACTCGCTCCTCGGCTGCCCCATCCCACCCCGCGTCTCCCTGCATCCAGCCCCGCCGACTCCCTCCAAGGGCAGCTGGAGACTTGCAGTGGCCTCCCCCCTCCCCGCAGTGCCCCTTCCCTCCTCTTCCCCACAGCTCCATGGGTGTTTCTCACCCGCAATCCCATGTCATTCCCAATGCTCTCCAACATCCCCTTCCTTACGCATGCCCGTAACTGTTCCTTCTTCCCTCGCTCCTCGTATGCAAGCATGGGTCCTTCTCCCTCCTGTCATAGTGACGCTCATCCCTGTCCATCTCCTTTCCCTCCTGCCCGGTCCCACAGGAATCTTGCATCTGCCCAGCATCTGCCCATGCCGCGGGCAGCCTGCCTTTCCGTGAGGCTTTCTCAGGCATCAGCATCTCCTCTCCGCTCAGCCAGGTTCCTGCTCCCCCAGTGCAGCGCGCTCGCCCCGGGCTTGGCCCCAGCCATCTTTTATTGCTGCAGCCGTGCTGCCCCAGTGCTTTATCCATGGCTTTACCTGTTGTACAGCTCCGTGCTGGAAGCGGAACAGCAAAACCGAAGCCCCAGCAGTGCTGGCCAGCCACTTGCTCCGATTTGCATGACCCTGGGGATCATCTGCCGGCTCCCACCACCACCCCTCGTTTTTTAATCTCCCTGAGTGAGCTGAGAATTAATTATTTAGCAGCTCACAGAAAGCATCAGGAATGCCTAAAACACGCTGAGCTGCGGCTTTAGCTCCTACCTGCCCCGGGGAGACCGCCGGCTGCATCCCTAATGTGCGGCACGCTTAATATTGTATGTTGATTAATTGCTTCATTTCCTCTCTCCCGAGGAGCTGTGAGTTTTGGCTCGTGGGTGAATCCATCTCCAGAAGAAATCGGTTCCTGCGGGAAGCGAGAGGGAGCTTCGGCCAGAGGGGAGGGTGGTGGGAGTGCTGGGGTTCCGCAGGGAGAGACCCCCCCCCGCCGCCTTGGTCCTGGGGCAGGGCGACGGCAATTGCGGGGGCTGCTTCTTGATAGCCAAAAGCTGCTGTGGGTTTTGCTGGATGGAAATGAGGAGCTGGGCGGGGAGGTGACAACCCCGGAGCGTTTCGGCCGCAGAGCCCAAAATGCCACTGACATCCCGGGCAGCTCCGTCTGAAGGAGGCTGTTTGGGCAGGAGGTGGCCGGGAGCACGCTGCCGGTGACCGTCGCACCCCCGGGCACCCGCGCCTTGCGGGGGGACCCCGCGACGGGGATGCAGAGCAGACCCCGTGAGCAGGGTGCAGCCCAGGCACCTCTGCCGAACATCCCGGGGCGGCCCATCCGCGCCCGAGCGTGTCCGGGATGGCAGCACCCCGCAGGGGTCCCCGCTCCGGCGGGACGCCTTGCACCCCTGGCTTGGCAAAGCCGGGGAGGGCAGGGAGGGGGGACCGGGCACCCGCCACCCACCCTGGGTGACGCTGAGATGGGACCCGGGGGGGAGCAGGGACTGAACCTGCTGCGTCTGTGTCGGGAGATCGCAGGCACCGGCAAGAGGCTTAACTTTTAAAAAAAAAAAAAAAAAAAAATTTCTTTTANTTTTTTTTAATTTTAAAAAAAAAAAAAAAAAAATTTTTATTTTAAAATCTCCCCTTTTTTCCCCCCCCCCCCCCGTTGTTTTTACTTGTATTTCAAAAAAAGTGGGGTAAAAGTACAAAAAAAGTCAGTTGCGGAACGGCAAAGGTTTAGAAATCACAGCGCTGAACTAACCCAAGCGATAGACACGGAGCACAAACCAAACACCCCCACGACACGACGCGGCCAAAGACCACTTACGGCCTTTGACTTTGTATTATTATTAATTCATTTTTGTTTTCCTCTGTACAAAACACACCAAAGCATGCCACGGAGCGGGAAAAAAGAGATACCGGACGGGGAGCAGAGAGGAGATTTGTACGGCAGGGGATGGGAGGGCTGGCTCCCGCTCTCGCCTCCTCCTCCTCCTCCTCCCCGCTCACGTCAGGTTGTTCTGCAGACAGTTGAGCTCGCCGCCGTCCTGCTCCCCTTTGCCGCCGTCGTGCTTGGGCGACGTCGAGTTGTGGATGTTAAATGGCTCCTCGTCCTTCAGGCAGGATTTCAGGGAGTCCTGCAGCTTGTGGGGAGCGCTGGGGTCGTCCTGCCAGGAGAGACGGGGTGGGGGGGGTCAGGAGATGACCGTGCCGTGGGGGCCACCGTTGACCCGCAGCGGGGACCGGGTGAAGGCACCCACGTCCCCGCTGGCAACCCAGCGTCCCGACCCGGGCTCTGCCTCCTCGCAGGCAGCCCCTGGCAGCAGGCAGGGCTGCCCGAAGGTGAATACAGACGTGTCCCCCCCTCCCCGACAGCGCACGGCTCGGCCCGGGGGGAGCACGGAGCTCACGGCACGGCGGGGACCCAGCGGGTGACAGGGTCCGACCCGCCCGCGGTGACTCGCTGCCACCGGTCCCCACCTTGGGCTGCCTCCAGCACCCAAAGCCCTTTGCCAGCAGCACCCAAGAGCCGTGCCGGCCCGAGCAGCCGGGCCCCCCCCCGCCCCCCCCGCCGCCCTGTCATCCCCCCGTTTCCCAGTTTCTCTTCCCATTTCCAGCCCTGCTCATCTCGTCATCCCCGCGACAATTAGCAAGTCCCCGAGTGGCACTTGGCAGGAGGCCCGAGGGGTTGAATTTATTGCGGTTCGTTAGCGTACAGCCGGCCCCGCCATGCCGCTGGCCGGATCCACCGGCGGCAAAGCCTGGGATGCCTCTTCCCGGCATCCCCCCACAGCTGCCGGGAGAATCGTCCCCCCCTGGGGCTGGGCTGCGCCCCGAGTTGGTCCCGCATCCATGGGGAGAGCGGCCCCCCAGCACCAGGGCCGAGCTCCGGCTGCGTGGGGTAATGTTTGTGCCCCAAGGGTCCCGGCATCACCGCCGGCGCTGGTGGGGCGGGATGAGCCCCGGTGAGGGGGGCTGCGAGGGCGGGATGGGCCATGGTGGTGAGGCACCCGCCAGCACGGTAGCGGTTACGGTGCTCCCGGTGCTGCACAGCGAGCGGCGGATGGACGGAGACACCCAAGGGCCAGTGTCACACAGCCGTGTTCATACAAGGGTGGGAAACCTCCATCTTCTGGGCAGTGACCCTATGAGCGGCGCCCGGCCGGTCCGGGGCTTGTGCCATCGGCTCCAGGCAAACCCCACGGGATGAGCGCTGCTGCCGGGGCACCGAACTCCATCGCCCGGTGGAGGGGCTGCACCGTATGTCCTCAAAAACCCCGTTCCCAGGGGTGTTGACCCTGCTGTCCCCTCTGCATCCTCCGTGCTCTGCGTCCCAGGCACCGTGTGCCACTGTGGGACCAAGCCCTCTGCGTCCGGGAGGGGCCGGGTCAGACCCCAGGGCGATGCCAGGGAGCGGCACCGAATTCATCCCAAGGTTCATCCTCTCCGCAGCGGAGAGCGAGCTGGCTCCGGGAGCCTCCTGCCGGGGTGGCGGGGCCGAGCGGTGGCAGACGCTACGGCTGCTAAAGGTGGTTGAAAGACGGGGAAAACCGGCTCTGGGCTAAGGCAAAGGCTAGAGGGACCTACGCTCTTCCTCCGGCTCACGGTCGGCAAAGCCCTTCACTTCTCTCTGTTTCGATTCGAAAGACAGGAGGTTGGAAAGGCAGCCCCGGGGGGACGCAGGTGGCCGCATCCTGACCACACCAGCAGCATCCCGGAGCGTTTCATCCTCCAGCATTGTCCGCCGCTGCTGGCCATCATCCGCCGGTCCTGCCCCAGTGATGCCACAGCCAGGGAGCATCGTCTGCCGGAGCCACATCGCGCCAGCTGTCCCCTTCCCAAAAATGCCGGCACAGCCACCCCTGCCACCCACCCACAGAGCCAACGCCACCGGGCAACACTGGATGGTGGTTCCCCGGCGTGCCGTGCGGGCAGGAGGGGACGGGGCAGGGGGACAGCAGGGGGACACCGACCCCCTGCCCGACTCAGGTCCGCTTCGGGTACTCGGGGCAGGATGCGGCATGGCAGGACCCGACAGAGAGGGGACGGAGCGGTGGCCATGGTGAGACGGGGACAGGAGGGTGCAGAGGGACCCGGTGGTGACACCGTCACCCAGGCAGTGCCAGGACCGTGAGGGGGAGACAACGGTCGAGCCGCTACCAGACAGAGGGACAAGGGTAGGACAGCAAGCGGGAGCGGGGGACAGTGCCACGAAGCCTCCTTACGTTTGGGTGGGAGCCCTCAGCGATGGTGGAGAGGGAGAAGTTGTCGTTGTGCAGCTCGGACGGGGTACGGTATCTGCCGGGGGGAGAGAGGAGCACGGCGGTGAGACCGGGGACGCTGCCGAGCACCCCCCGCGCCCCTGACTGTATTTTGGGGCGAACCTGGTGTTGGGGGGGATAAATGCTTCCAGCGCTGGACATCGGGGGGCTAAATGTCCCCAGAGATGGAGGTTTGGGGCTAAATACCCCCAACTCTAGGGGTCTGGGGGCAAACGTCCACAGGGATGGAAGTTTGTGGCTAAATACCCCCAGATCTAGGGTTTGAGGGCTAAATGTTCCCAGCTCTGCGTTTTGGGGCTAAACACCCTCAGCTGTGGGGATTTGGGTCTAAATGCCCCCAGGTCTGGGGGTCTGCAGGGATAAATATCCCCAGCTCTGTGGACTTGGGGCTAAATGTTCCCAGGGATGGAGGTTTGGGGGGCTAAATGCCCCCACATCTGGGGATTTAGGGGCTACAAACCCCCAGCTCTGAGGATTTGGAGGGCTAATTGTCTCCAGATCTGGAGGTTTGGGGGCTAAATGTCCCCAGAGATGGAGATTTGGGGCTAAATGTCCCAAATCTGGAATTTGGGGAGGCTAAATGTCCTCAGATCTAGGGTTTGGGGGCTAAATGTACCCAGTTTGGGGGATTTGGGGTTAGATGCCCACAGATTTGGGGGTTTGGGGCTACATGCCCCCAGATCTGGGGTTTGGGGGCAAAATGACCCCAGGGATGGAGATTTGGCAGCTAAATGCCTCCAGCCCTGGTGTTTTGGGGGGCTAAATCCCCCAGATCTGGGGGTTTGGGGCTAAATGCCCTCAGCTCTGGGGAGGTGCAGGCAGGTACAGGCAGGGGAGCGGTGAGGGCAGCCCAGGGCAGGCAGGAGAAGGAGACCCATGGGCTGGCACAGACCTTCGCTGCTAATTACACTTGGCACTTCCAAACACTAATTAACAGCTCATTAGGGACCCAGGCTGGGAGGGCTTTCTCCTCCCTGGCTCCAGGGAGGTGGGCAGCAATTGCTGGGGCAGGAGGTGACCCCAACCTTCCCGTCACCCCCCAGCCCTGTCCCCAGGGACACAGTGGGGACCATCTCCGGTGGCCTCGGGGCAGCGTGGCGAGCCCAGCTGGTGGCCCCAGCTACCAGCGCAGCAGATTAACTGGTGCCAGTCAGGAGCAGCTTTAAAGGATTAAACGTGGAGCAGGAACCAGAAGCCACATCCCCGCAGGGCACCCGCCTCCGGGAGCTTTCCCACCCACCGTCACCTTGTCCCCATCGGTTCCAGGGGTCTGGATGACACAGCGTGGCGACGGGACGGCATCCAGCCCCGGTGCCACCGCCGGGAGCTGAGACCACCCGAACCCCTGCAGCTACTGAGGTGCCGCCCCGGCGCGGTTAGGGACAGGTTTGGGGGTGCCAGCCCTGTCCCAATGCCACTCACTTGGTCTTGCGCAGTTTGCTGTTCTCTGTCTTGAGCAGGTAGAGCTTCTTGGCGAAGAAGACGGTGAGCATGAAGAGCAGCAGCACCACGAGGGCGGCCGAGCCCACGGCCACACACATCACTTGGAAGTCGGTGACGATGGCCTCGCAGCGCATGCCCTTGTGCCACGTGTAGTCCTGCGTGTTGCACCTGCAAGGGGCGGCGGTTAGGGACCCTCACCCCAAAAACATGTCCCCGTCCCACACGGCATCTTCGGGGGACACCGACATCTGCGGTCGGGGAGACTACAGGGGATGAGATTAACGGGTCCCCAAGGGCCACCCTGAGAGGGGTGACACCCCCCCCACCCAAACGCTGGGGCCAAGCGAGATGGGTGACAGTGGGGGATACCGGGAGCGGGGTTGGGGTCCCCCCAGGTGATGCCTGCCCCCGCAGCAGTGGGGAGCGGGGCGGCCGGAGGGGGACAGCCCCGTCACGTCGCACACCCGCGTCCCCCTGTGCAGGCAGGCTCAGCGCCAGCCGCACGGCGCGTGCCGAGCCGTACGGCACAGCCGGCATTGGGCCTCCCTGGGCGCAATCTGCCGGGGCCGATTAGTGCGGCGGCCCCGGAGCCTCGGCTGCGCGGCCCTGACCTAATTCCTGCCCGGCAGCCGCTCGGGGGGCAGGGAGAGCCCCTCTGTGCCCCGGCAGGACAGGGTCTGCGGGATCAAAGGGACCTGGATGGGGTGCCCGGGAAGGGAGAGCCCGGGGATGGGGTGCAGGGAGGATGGAGAGAGAGCTCAGGCATGGAGAGCCCGGGGATGGGGTGCAGGGAGGATGGAGAGGCTGGAGATGGGGTGCACGGAGGATGGTGAACCTGGGGATGGGGTGCAGGGAGATGGAGAGCCCAGGGATGGAGAGGCCAGGGATGGGGTGCATGGGGCTGGAGAAGCCGGGGATGGGGTGCAGGGAGATGGAGAGCCCAGGGATGGGGAGGCCAGAGATGGGTGCATGGAGGATGGAGAGCCCAGGGATGTAGAGCCTAGGGATGGGGTGCATCAGGATGGAGAGGCCAGAGATGGGGTGCATGGGGATGGAGAACCTGGAGATGATGGAGAGCCCAGGGATGGGGNNNNGGAGAGCCCAGGGATGGGGTGCATGGGGATGGAGAGTCCCTACATGCGCCCCCCCCATCTCCCCACAGGACCCGGGGTCTCCGTCCCCATCCCTTACCGGCAGAAGGCCCCGTGGCTCTCCACCAGGTAGCACTGGCCGCCGTTGTGGCAGTAGCTGGGGACGAGGTCGCAGATGGAGCGGCAGGAGCTGTTGTGCCGCACATAACCGCTCCGGCACTCGGTGCCGTTCTCCAGCTGGCCCCGCTCCCC
>VZTL01063776.1:0-41771 GCA_013400535.1 Scopus umbretta
ACTGCAGGACAGTGCAGGTGCCAGAGTAGATCGTCCACTGTGACGTACACGTGTATGGTACGTACATTATAATACTAGCATCCGTGTTTAAAAATGTTTTGTCCTATCTTTTCCTATATCGGTGCTCAGAGCGAAGTTTCACATTGCAGTTTACAAGATACAGGTTTGCACACACGAACTCAGGGTTTACAGTTTCACCCGGTGTACTTGAAAGGGAAAAAAATGCGTAGAAAACAAAGTACCCAGGATTTTGGTATGTATTTGTCGGAGGAAAATTTTGCAGTTTTTTTTTTAACTGCCTGTGGAGACGAAAGCAATGAAATGAGGCAATGCCAACAGGTATTTATTTTCTCAGGGGAGACTTCTTCAGTGGGATGAAACAGTGTTTGCTTAATTTTGTCTATTACTAAAGAGACTCCATATTTTCATCAAGGGGTCAGTTTTGCAAGGAGCTGAGCTTCACAGACCCAGTCCAGCAAAGCCTTCACATGCATCTCGAACTTCAAATATCTAAGCAGATTTCTGGGGACTTCAATGGAAGCGCAGACTCTTTTTTTTTTTTTTTTTTTTTTTTTTCCCCCATCAACGCAACGCTTTGCTGAACTTGGCCCAGAGTGCCTTGCAGACCCGAGTCTCAGGTTCTTCACTTTATATGTATAAAACCAGAGCTCTGGGCTTGAGTCTAGCTGGACCCAGCAGATACCTCCATGACAGGTCGCTAGAAAAAAATCCAGTAATATGGTGCTCCTCCGTGTATACCCAGTGGTGAATTTCTCCAGCTGATGGGGTGATGTGTAACCACATATCTTGGATTAGAATCAAGCCCTCCGTGTCGGGGTTCACAAGCTGCTAGTATTATATGTTTCACGGTGCAGTCATAGTATGTTACAGCTGAAACTCACCCTGTGTGCAAAGCAGGGCAAAACCCTGTGCACCACTCGAGTTCCTTCCCAGCCCTGCCGTCAGGGTCTGGGGTCTGCAACAGCCGGCCAGCCACTTCCACGTGTTTTAGGTCAGGATCCAGTTAAAAGTTTGAGTGGGACTGGAGTGATGCACGAATGTTGTTCTGGTCTTTTACAGCAGGGTAGGTTTCACTCAGTTAATTTAATCCTTGGTGAATCACTTGGTGAATGATTTAAAATTTATTTATGGGTTGTGTGTTTTGTTTTTTTTTTCCCTTGTCTGCATTCAAAGCTGCCTTTACTCTCTAGTGTTGATGGCCAAAGTGTCATTCCTTATGCTTATAAATTACCATTAACTTGTGGCTACCTGAGAACACATACGCTACTTTAAAAATGCTTGTGTTTTTTTCCCCTTTTTCTGTTTTTTTTTCCTTCTTTTTTTTTTTGTCTTTTCTTCCCCCCCACCTTTTTTAAGGAGGTGGGTTATCAGTGTAAAGATATTTAAAAGTGCAAATGTGAAGTAAGGATAATGATTGTTAAGAGGATGTGGGTGATATGTCTGATGAGAGAGCGGTGGGATATAAGGCAAAGGGGGAAATGCTGTGAACGCATTGTGTTGATGATTGTTGCCTGTGAGGGAGAAAAATTGAAAAAGAAGATGTATAACTTGAGGAAAATGGACTTTTCGAGCTGCTCTCAACATAGACGACACTGTGGCAAGTGCGTAGCCGAAGCCCGAAGTGATCCCGCTGCAGGATGCTGTGAGCCTGGGATTGAAGGACAGCGGAGTTGCTCTGAGAATTGCACTAGCAGCGTGTTGCACGTCGGGAACACTTCAGTACGTCACGACCACACGAGAACGGACTGTCTGAAACCGCTGACTACCAAAGTTTGTAACTGAATGAGTTAGCATTTGTATTATGTTGGGTTTTTTTTTTTTGAATGTTATGATAAATAAAATGTATTTTTCAGTAAAAGACACACTGCAAGTAAGCCTGCAGTTCCCTGCTTGGTCGTATTTTTGTGGCGTTACCTTCGCTGTTGTGCAGAACAAGTGATGACAGAGGCGTTACTTGGTTCAACGTGTAAACAGTAACAGAAGAAAAGGCTTCACCAGAGAGCAGATCCAAAACCTCTCACTGAGAGTCTCCCTGAGCTTGTCCCAGTGTTGTTTCTGACCTGATCTCACTGTTTATTCTGCCCTCATAGGACAAAGGGAGGTTGGGGGCATTGCTTCATTTGACTCTCTTTGATTCCCCCCCCGCCCCCCCCCCCCAGATATAACTTAAATGAAGAAAGAACTCTCCAGTTGCAGTGGACTAACTTTGACTGGTATATGGGTTTGGGTATCCAAAGAATTGCATCTTTGTCTGTTGTAATGTGTTCAGAGATAGCAACTGGTGGGGTGAATAACATTTTTCTGCTCATTCCCTATGTTATTTTCATTGTCTAATATTGTGATACAATCAAAAATAGGATCACTTTATTAGTGGATAGGAGTATTGCTTGAATTATTGCTAGGAAAAAACTTTTGCTGCTTTCATGTGTTCCTTCTACCCTAATGGAGACTGAGTAGCTTTCTGATGTTAAGTCAAGTCCCAATGTTTAAAAAAGCATGAGTCGAACACGGAAAAAATCACAAATTGGACTTGAAAGCTAAAAGATTAGTTCTGCAGTTCAGAAGAACAGTTTCACTTCTCAGTTTTCAGTATGTAAGGAGCACATTATAATGATGCTTAAAGGAAAAGAGATTCTCACCTCATTATTTATTGGCAAGTAATACAGTATGGAAATATCTACTATGAATTTGCTGTATCACCCTAAGACATGGCTACACGGTCTTCCTACCTTGCTGGAAGCGCAAGCTTACTGGTAAAACAGTGGTTTGGTGTTTGTCTCATTCTCTCTCTCTCTCTCTCCGGATTTTTTGACATTTGTACCTTAGCATTGCATTTAGGATAGATGTCATCAGTGATTTCACTGCTGATATATAGTTAGTGATTCCTACACAGAGATACAACTGGATTAATTGGCAGACCCAAAAGACTTAAGAGATGAATGAGAATAGATGTTGAAAGGAAGGATTGGGAAAATGGAGGAATGAACTGGGGAGAGCACAACCACACAGGCTTAGCTCAACAGAAGTAAGCTGGGTGACTGCAAGGAGACCAAAGGATGACCAAAATAGAACCAAATTAATAGTGGGCATGTAGAGCAGAGAAAAAGGCCTTAGATCACTTTGTTCAAACTAGAGGAGTCTGAAATCGCAAAGGGACCTGGGGTTGTCAACAGGAAAATCTGGGAACTGTTCCTTTGCTTCTCTCCAAGAAGAGCTCCTGGAGCCTGATTTCAGCAGGCCTCTGTAACGACCTCTTCACAGCACTGCTGGCTTCTCATGATAGATGGGCATTTTAAGCTGAAACCTCTACGAAAGAGAGGTCAAAAGTAAATACGCTTTTGAGATAGATGAACTCTAACCTTTCCCTAAGGGGCCCAGTTTTGCAGCCAGTGTTTGTCCAACAGCAATGTGGCTTACACTACAAAACTCCACTGAAACTAAAGCGAGAGAGTTTCTTACAATTACTTTAGTAATCTGGAAAATTAAGCGAACTGTTTCTGGGATTCTCAAGGATCGGTAGAGAAAATCGTAAGAGTTTCTAAATAGTCTTTAAAATATGACTGGTAGGAACGATGAGACCAAAAGGTAGAGATGCAGCACTTTTTGCCAGGAGGAGCAGGAACAAAGCAAAATGAAAAGCTGATCATTCCCTGATGTCAGATCTAAGCAAGCGATCCAGGATAAAAAAAGGCACTTAAAAAAGTATTATTTTTAAAGCACCTATTTTACAATTGCTATCATCTTGGATTGTCAGTATCGAGAACAAGTAATTTGCTTGCCAAACCCAAACTATGTCCCTCGTCTATCCAGCTGTTTCATTTCTGAGGTACCTATCATCTAGTTACCAAATTCGAACCTGATGCTGCAGAATAGTGCCTGCCAGCCCAGCTCTGCCACTGCCCCGCTTTCCATTGACCTCTGCTGGACAAGGCACACAGTTCAAGTTGAAAATGTGGTTAAAAACCTTGCTCAACCAGGACTTCTGTTTATTTTGCTATTTTTAACAAATCCTCCTGTGTTCTAACGTACAATTGCAGCACACAATGAAGACAGATGAAATATTCTACAAGCAACTGGGAGAAGTCTTATGATCGCTAGCCCTTGTTCTTGTGGGGGACTTCAACTTACCAGATGTCTTCTGGAAGTACAACACAGCAGAAAGGAAACAGTCTAGGAGGTTCCTGGAGCATGTGGAAGACAGCTTCCTGACCCAGCTGGTGAGTGAACTAACCAGGGAAGGCACCCAGCTGGACCTGCTGTTTGTGAACAGAGAAGGCCTTGTGGGTGATGTGATGGTTGGAGGACACCTGGGGCATAACGATCATGAAATGACAGAATTCTCGATTCTTGGAGAAGTAAGGAGGGGGGTCATCAGAACTTCCACCTTGGACTTCTGGAGGGCAGACTTTGGACTGTTTAGAAGGCTGGTTGACAAGAGTCCCTTGAGAGGCAGTCCTAAAAGGCAAAGGATCGCAGGAAGGCTGGGTGCTTTTCAAGAAGGAAATCCTGGAGGTGCAAAAGCAGGCCATCCCCATGTGCCGAAAGATGAGCCGGTGGGGAACAAAAACCGGCCTGGCTGAACAGAGAGCTTTGGCTAGATCTCAAAAGAAAGATGAAAGAGCTTTGGAAGTAGGGGCAGACATCTCAGGAGGACTACAAGGATGAAGCAAGGTCATGTAGAGAGAAAATTAGAAGGGCTAAAGCCCAACTAGAACTTAAACTGTCCAATTCTGTGAAAAATAATAAAAAATGTTTCTATAAATGTATTAACAACAAAAGGAGAGCCAAGGAGAGATCTCCATCCTTCACTGGATGCAGGGGGAAACATAGTGACAAAGGATGAGGATAAGGCTTACTTAATGCCTTCTTTGCCTCAGTCTTCAGTAGTAAGGTCAGCTGTTCTCCGGGTACTCAACCCCCTAGAAGACGGGGGATGGGGAGCAGAACAAAGCTCCCATGATCCAAGAGGAAATGGTTAGTGACCTGCTTGGCCCATTAGACATACACAAGTCTATGAGGCTGGATGGGGTCCACCCAAGGGTACTAAGGGAGCTGGCAGAGATGCTCACCAAGCCTCTTTCCACCGTCTATCAGCAGTCCTGGCTGACTGGGGAAGTTTCTACTTTACTGGAGGTTAGCAAATGTGACGCCCATTTACAAGAAGGGCTGGAGGGAGGATCCGGGGAACTACAAGCCTGTCAGTCTGACCTTGGTGCTGGGGAAGGTCATGGAGCAGATCACCAGATCACTTTGAATGCCATCAGGTGGCATGTCCTGGACAANGAGAAGGGTCTAGAGCACAAGCTTTATGAGGAGTGGCTGAGGGAGCTAGGACTCTTCAGTCTGAAGAAGAGGAGACTCAGGGGAGACCTTGTTGCTCTCTACAACTTCCTGAAAGGAGGGTGTAGTGAGGTGGGTGTCAGGCTCTTCTCCCAAGTAACAAGCGATAGGGTGAGAGGAAGTGGCCTAAAGTTGCACTAGGGGAGGTTTAGACTGGATATTAGGAAAAATTTCTTCACTGAAAGGGTTATCAGGCACTGGAACAGGCCACCCAGGGAAGTAGTCGAGTCACCATCCCTGGAGAGGTATTTAAAAGACAGATAGATGAGGTGCTTAGAGACATGGTTTAGTAGTGGACAAGTACAGTTGGACTCGATGATCTTAAAGGTCTTTCCCAGCCAAATGATTCTATGCATTATATGGACTTGTAACTCCTGAAATGTATCCGTACTTAAGGACTGCAGTTCCTTCTACGCTGTGTAGCCAGACAAATTCTCTACCAGATGCTCTCAATAAGTTAGAGCTGGATTTATAAGTAACGTGTATTTATTGGAAGTCTGCGAGAAGTATTTTACAGGTTGTGGCATGTGGTTTAACCCTAGCACCTTTCACCAAGTATCAATTAATTTTATTAAAAGTAAAATAATTAAAATTATTATCTCGTTCCCACTAACAAAGGGAAAGGAAGATGCTGTCAGCATGATTGCAGGCTGTTCTGACATCATGCTGATTTACACCCATGCAGCTCTGGTTGGTGTCCATTACTGGTAGGAAAGAATGTCTTTTACCGGCCGTTATTTATGGTCAGGTGTTACAAAAATAATGATGTTTAGTTCCCCCTATCTGCTAACCTGTACTGCACTGATGGTTTAATTCATAACCTCATGAGGAGGTCTGCCTTCCAAACCACCGATCTTTATATTCCTCTGTGCTTTCTGCAACAGAATATGTTTAGGAGTGGAGTGAGAAGATGAATCCTGGAATTTGAGTAATTTTTTGGAAGAGTATATGAAAACTACTCTTCAAAAATTAGCGCTCCTTGAAAGTTTAAGGGGAAAGTTTCAAAATCTCTTTTGCAAGTGGGCTGCTTTTTGGACTTAGCTGGACTATCATTGCACTGTTGTTTCTGTGGCTTCCAGTTAGGAAGGACCAAGCATTTGTTTGCTTCTCTAAACTTTATGGATGACGTATTGTTTAATTGCTGATTATTTAAAAGTCTGTGTAATAGCCATTATTGAAGATGTATGTTGCATATCTGTGATTAACCCCCACTGATCTGATAAACGCTCGTAGCGTTTGCTGTGGTTGTAACCCTAAGTGTGTTTTCACTTCAAATGCAGGCTTAAGCAATGTATTAATTTCACCGTATTTTTAGAAGATGGTCAGTTTTGTTGTTTCTGTAGCTATGGAGCCCACGTAAGGAAGCCGTGGCCTTCCATTACCCAGCTGTTGGACTAAACCCCTTCTGGAATCCCCATTATGTCCAGCTGTTGGGGTCAGATAGCTTCAGAAGCAAGTGTATTGCCGCGACACCAGGGGGTATCCAGGAGGACACGTTTCACTTCTGAAGGAGCAACGTGGGCCTCAGGGGCTCTGTTTGATTTACTTTCAAGGGATGCCGTCAAAGCTGCGGAAGCCCCAGAATTGCCCTTGCAGGCGGGTTGTCCCCTTCTGAAAGACCGGTTTTCAGTAGTGCAGCTGGGCACATGATTTTCCTCGACAAGCTGTGCCAGGGCTTGATGAGTAAATAAGAAAGCAAAACGCACAGGCCAGTGTCTCTGGCAGGCTTGATGTATTTATGTTAAACAGACTGGTGCATTTCATGTGAAAGAGAAGCCAACCTGGTGTCCTTGGCCAGATACTTGGCAATAGCCGGATTATCTTTCATAATCAGAAAATATTTCATTATGCTTTTTTAAAAAGTAAGCACCGATGTTACATTATTTTTATGTGCCAAAGGGCGTCATTTTAAAAGGCACCCATTCAGAAGGTTCTTAGGTTTGATAAATTTGAGAGGGGGTAAGCCTTGCAGTGGGATTGCTGATATCGGGCGTAAGTCACACAGATATGAATTGCATTATCTAGAACCTTTTTATTCTGATTTTGGGTCGTGAAGTCATGGGCGAGCCTGGCAGACGGTTGGTGCAACGGTTGGAGGTCGTCATCTGTTGATATCTCAATTCTCTGGAAGTGAAATAGCGACGATAGCTATTTCTTTGTGCCACTCTTTGTCCACCTTCTTTATTTAGGGTGTCAGATCACTGCAGGAGGAGACTGCCTCTTTTGAGGTGTGTGGATACCTAGCTCTGATCTTATTTTTGTTTTGTATGACACAAAGAGCAAGTAGTAATAACAAACATAAAAGCTTGTCTTCGGTTCCAGTTCCTAAAACAGTAGTGGAGGTGTCAAACAGTGCCTACAAAATGGAGGATGCAGACTTTGAGCGTGGATATTGAGGGTGAGGGACAGCTTTGTGGGAGCCTTGCTGAAAGGAGGAGGACTGTGTTTGGGGAGCAGGAGGGGAGGTTTGGAAGGGAAGAAGGAGAAACTGCCCCTCACTGAGGGAGGAGGAATGCATAGAATCTCCAGCAGAGGCGTGGAAGAGGGCCTTTAAGGCCGAGGGTCAGGAGCAGGTTTGCTGGCAGTGCTGGCCAGGTTGTTTTACAGGGTGGTGTCACCGCCAGCAGCGTTGGCATCGCTTTGGCCTTAACTCATTTCTGGCAAGTGTTGACACTGAAGAGGGGCGCCTAGGTCTTGCCTCTCCTCCAGGCAGAGGATTTGGGCAGGCACCTCCAGCACGTGGTGCATCCTGCTTGGGGTCTGCTCCACCCTCTGGAGACACCTGCATCTCCTGACGAGAGGGGGAACCCTGGACAAGTGGGTGTCCAACTTACTGTATTGGTTCCTATGTGGTGATGAATTAAATGGTTCCTCTTGCCCCTATCAACACAGTTCCTTCCCCAAGAGGCTTTCCCAGTCCAGAAGGTAACAGACAAAAACCAAGACTGAAAACAAAACAATTTTTTCACACTGTGTTTTTACCTGTTTTATTTATGCTTTGACTAGAAGTGTGTCAGCATTTTTCAGGAAAGACAACAAGCAGACTGTTTCATCCTGTTGATAGTTTGATTCTTGCAGATTTCTGCACTCTAGGTTTTTTACAACACAAAGAATTTGGAATTTTTTTTTTTATTCTTGTAATACATTTTTTTTTTTTTGCATGACAATCTATGAGTTTTTCCTGCCTGGTTTTGGTTTTTTTTAAAAAAACATTTTTTCCTGGCTTTTTATTTTACTTTTTTGTCACCAGCACTCACCCACCTTGTTCTATAAAAATTAAATCAGATGGATCATGTCAGAGATCAGCTGAGCTGGGATGAGGTATATTCTTCCTTAATCTGCAATGCTGTTGTAAATGTAAAATGTTTTTTTTTTTTTTACATAGTTCCTACAAAGACACCACTTGAATGAGCAAAAAGGTAGAAGTCATTTTAATTGGAGGACTTGTATGAGTAGTGATTATTTTTTTGCATTGAAATATGACCCTAACTTACCTAGAAGAAAATGTTCTGACTCGGCACAGGCTTTGCTAGACTGTGCATTCAAAATTGATTTCTTTCAGGACCTTTTCCTTCATCATAGTTCAGAATTGCCTTACTGGTGCTCATTTTCTGAAATACACCTGCCTTGATTACACACAGGGACACAAATTCTCAGGAGGCAGCCTTGAAGAGCAACCAGTGTTGGCTTAACTCTGCTCCTGGTGCTAACTACAGAAATTACAGCATTGATTTCAATGGGAGCAGAATTAAGGCAACTGTAAGTACTTCTGGAAATGTTACCCCACATTTTTCATCACTTGTATTTAACTACAGCAGTTAATAAAAAACCCAAAAGATAAATAATAATAATAATCAAGCCCTGACTGCTTAAAAAAAAAAAGGAAAATCCTTTAAAATCATGAAAATAAAATCTGTTTTTTTTGTAAACAAGCAATACCGAGTAAGCAGGAATTCATGGTCCCATTTAGAAGTTAATCATACTTGAACATTTGAGTGAGGATTGGTCATAGGCCTAAAACACCTAAATACTTTAAAATATATTCATAAATAATCATTCTTTATACATCATAATTGTTCTTACTGCATGTCAAAACCATGGACTTCTGTATTCCCCAAGAAAGAAAAATGAAGGCTTATTTTTGCTTTTGGCACAAAAAAGTAAAAATAAAGAACTAGCACCACCCTTAAGGGAGTGCATGGAATACTACCAAATTGGTCGCCTTAGCTCTTTGTTTTTTTACAAAAGTCTTAAATATAGGTTAATATGTAAACACTGTGCACGCACTGGGAGTTTGATCCTGGCCTGTTGAAATCAATGGCAAATTTCCCATTAACTGCAGTAGTGCAAGATCAAGCTCCACGTTAGTACGGTACGTACAAGCCTAAGTCATTGAGGGAGCCACGGACGCAGGAAAGCAAAAGCTCAGGTGCTCATCTCAAAACCAGCTGCTGGAGGAATCAGACTTTGCGCCGAAGACCTTCCCGCACATGTTGGAGTTTTCTTGATGGAGAGGGTATTCGTTACCTGTCAACAGTTCTGCTTTCCCTCTCCTTGCAGTGTACCGTCTGCCAGATGGTAGGCTTTCATACTTGGTCACAGAACGCCTGTAAAGACACAACACGGTGGTCTGGCATGAGCAAATTTCTGCAAAATCTGTACCCTGTAGGTGAGGCTAGAGATAAACACTTTACACTAGACAAGATTACACTTCCACAATGTGTAAGTATAATCAGAAGATGTTTTAGTATCTGCAGAACAACAGATACTGTTTTCTTAGGATTTCCTGGAGATCCTCGAGTTCTTTAATTCCTCTCAGGCTTACCATCTTTTAGATCAGAAAAGCCTGAAAGGAAATCTGGCACAGGCTCTGCAAATGTTATTGCCCTTAGGTCTTAGCAAATAGGGATTAGGAGGGAGTAGTAAATCCAGCTTCTCACATGACAATGCAATTACTACTCTTTGGCTACCGGAAAGCATCTTTTTTACCTTATCGCAGTTGTCCGCTTTCAGAAAAGTTGGTGCCTTAATAAAAAATGATAGAACACGACAGTTGCTACAGCTGAACACACCAGGTACCTTTGTTGATACTAGTAAATAGTAGATGACAAAGAAAACTTTCCACTTCAGCTAGTTGATGGCTATGCACTTCCTCTCTCAACAGTGTGACAGAGAACTACTGCTGGCAAAGTTTCAGGTCACCATCAGAACTGATTGTACGCAAGGGGACCACTGTCCTGCCGCTTCAGTTAGTTTACTTGCAAAACCAAATTAGATTGGACTAAAGTGCACATTCAGAGCAAGTTGTGATCTTCAAAAAGGTCCTTTCTGAATCTCAGGGGTGAGGGACTGGGAAGAATGGGTTAGCAAAGAGGCTGGGGTGTGTGTAACAGCCTACACTGCACCTGATTGTGTTAGGCTGAAATTTGGCCTCTTGTTAATCTCTCGTGGCTGTGAACACCAAAAGTTCCAGATTCAACAGCTGGCCGGAGGGACGCCTTAGACATTGTGTGGTCTTAGTTCTTACCTGAACGGAGACTCGACTCTGTCCATCTGCAAACAGACTAAAAATGGGTACTGTGAAAACTGCACCGTGGAGATGAAGTCTAATGTCGTTTCTACTTCCAAAGTGGTTTCCATACCAGTTTTTACAAAGAAGGAATCCACCTCGATGTTACCAGCTATAAACATGGCTACCCTGCAGATAAATTCAGGCATTACAATTAATTCAAAACACATTAAGAAAGAGGAAATTAAATCACAAACAGTCCTACCATCCATACATAAAAACTGTCCTCAGAGGAGCCTGTTCTTCTGGTAAAGATACGTAAATTCAGATGAGACCAGTGGGAACTGGTATTACCCAGGTGGAAAGGAAAGGACAAGTGCAAATGTTCTCCCGTGCACATAACTGTTATTTAATTTTAACTCATTTGCAAGGTCTTTTATATTTAAATTCTTCTCATTGGGACTACCAGGGCTCAGGAGCCTGAGCTACAGCTATAGCACGCGCTGGGAGTATCTCACCGGTTCTTGATGTTGGTTTTGGATTCCCTGTACCACAGGCTGAACTCCATCCCTCCCGAAATGTCGATGGCCAGGCCGCCCAGGAACTCCGTGCCAGCCCTTGGCCCAGACTGCAGCTGGATCTCCTAGAGCCATCAGAAAGCACAGGTAACCCCCCCGTTACTGACTGCAGACCTCAGTGGTTTCCTTACTCCCTTTTATACCGCGATCATGCCACTTGGCATTTTGCAGGAACAAAAAGGAACAGAGGGCTTTTCTGAAAGGGCAGACAAAACACCCCTGATGTACCTCGCCCCCTGGAAAATGGGATGAAGCGAAGGCAAGGTGCCTTGCATCCTTCCCCTCTCCCCTGCGTGCCAGCTGGCATCATTCCTGCAAGGAGTATCACTGCAAGGAGTGTCAGGGCCTCTGTCTCCAAGAGCTACCACACAAGCCTCACGGAGGCTCTGCTGGCAATCCAGCTAAGTCAGATTAAACTCCTCGCTGGAGCGCCAGCAATGGTGAGTGCAGTGTGACTCCTTCAGCACCCCTGAAGGCAGCCCCGTACTGGCAGTGGGGGTTGCAAAGTTGCAAAGTGCTGCAACCAAGGTTTTAGTGGCTCCGAACCCACCATATGGCAGGAATTACGTCTTCGTTGTCTGGGTGGCCAAACCCGTAAGCTAATGCGCCTTAACTGCCACTGTGAATTTGCATTTAATGCATTTTCCATCAACCATCAAGTGTGCTCATGGATTCTTAAAACCTCTACGGCTGGACTGGAAACGCAGCACATGGAGTCTGTTTCGGAAGTGATAATATAGCTCAGGGTCATGGCAGCTCATTACTTTTAAGTTTTGATACAGAGCCAAGATTTTAAGGTTCGCTCAGCTTGGCAATCTAACTCACTTTATATAGTTGCCCTGCTTCCCTAAGAACCAGTGGATTAATTTGCTGTTTTAAAAGAACCGTTAATTTGGGAAAAGTTTATTTTGATCATGTCCCTCACGCACAGGACACTTCCTCCCCTCTCCCAGCTGGTTTTCTCCTTCCTCCTGGGTTTCAGTGCCTGTGGTATTCTCAGCACCTGTAATGCTGCCGGCATTCGTAGGACGTGTGAATACCCAATTTCCTCCCCCTTTTTGATGCCTAGGCACCTTAGAAGTCTCTCTTCCCTTCTTAGCTATTCAGTAGCCCAGAGGTTCCAGTTAATGCTGTCCCAGGATTTAAGAAAGATGCAAGCAGAGACAGCCTGGCTTCCTAATCCCTATAGCAAGGAGCAACATTTGGGGAGGTTTTATTCACAGCATTAAAGTTTTCCGGCCGTAATCGAGGATTTGGATAATAATGGTGGCTGTGTACGGTAACTTCACCTTTTAGGGTAAATAAACAATCTGTGAAACAATCTCTTTGGCAGAGCCAGCTTGGCAGTCAGTTGCTGCTGAAGTGGGCTTGAGATTTAACGTAAGAATGCCGTGGGCTGCCTGTGGCTTATAAATCCAGCACGCCCCCAGCAAGTGTGGTCATATTGCGCTCTGATTTTTTTATTTTCACCCAAGTAGAAATCATGGGTTGGAATTGTGGTCTTTCTGAAATCAAAGGGAGTCTTTCTGCTGGCTGCAATGTGGCAAGGAATACTTTCCTTGCGGTCTGTTTGGGTATGGAGGTAAAACTAGTTTTACTTTATTTTACTTTGCTTTTAATTGGGACTGTATTGGTGGGTGGCTGTTAATGAGCAAGGAGGTAACAGTATACATTCTGGCAGAGATATGTATCTTTACATAACCAGAGCTGATATTTTTAGACGCATTGTCAAATTGCACCAAATAATACTAAAGTAGGCTTGGTTTGCAGTGGCTGTACAGTTTAAGGCTTTAAAGGCTACCTAGAATTAAGTCAGGTTTGTCACTGCAACCAGCAGAGAAGCGAAGGAGCACTTGTCTTTTGTTTTACTAGCTCATCTATCTCCTTATTTAGAGCTCAGTCCTGTCCTTCACCTGATGCAAATCCAATCCAGGCTGACGGGAGGTGTAAATCACAGGGACCCAGCCTCCTCTGGAGCAGTATTTTCCTTTCCCTTTCTATTTTAAGCTTTCCATGTCATTTGCAGTGGAAAATGTGATCCAAAAGATCAGAACCAGTAGTTTGTTACTGTTTAAAATGCTGAAACATGCTATATTTCAATAAAAAAAAAGGTTTCTTTATGTACTACACTGACAGTGCTACTGTAATGCAATGCAGAGACGGCTGAAACAGACAGTTCTTTGGGAACTGGCCATCTTCCACTGGGGTCTGGCTTTCAAATGGTCTCTGAACTATTAATACAGTATTTAATTTCTCTGTGCTTCTGGCAGGTCTGTTGCCTAGGAGAAAGATTAACACTACTGAACTTTAATGCAGGTGACTTAGGAGTCTCAAAAACAGTTTTATGAGAGCTGTTTATTTTATAGAGGGAATTATAACTTCTGGACGGTTATTCTTAGCCCTCAAACAACACCGTGAGAACTGGCAACGGCTGTAAAATACATTCTGATTTTAGTTTGTGGGGTTATGTGAGAAAAGATGTTACAGATGGCGGGCGGGAGCATAAGCTTTAGAAGGAATATTATTAACTTGGAAATCACCTCTCCAAAATGTGCCTGTTGTGATTACTGCAGTTGTAAAGTTAATGAAATGAAGCTATTTTCCAGGAGGGGAGTTACATGGTAGATTTGACAGCACTTTGAGTACAACTCAGTTTTGGTCTTTCTGTGCAAAATGATCCTTATAAACAGCAATAGGGAGCAGAACTTTTCTAATATTTAAAAGTCACTTTTCTCAGAATCAGGCTGCATCAATGCAAAAATTGCAACCCAAATATTACATAAGTTCTTTTCTGACAATTCAGCTGCCCCATTTTTAAGTTCCAGTCTTGGCTTCCAAGACATCCTTTTGATGTTTGATCTCAACTGCGCTGTCTGTATCTTATGTTTGTTTTCACCTGTTCTGAAATCACACTGTGGCCAGCTGTGGCACACTGAATTTTGGTATCACAGAATGAGCACTTTTTCCCATGCACGGTTTTCTTCTTTGAAAGAAGATAAATCCACATTTGTCTTGGTTGTCTACAGTATGACTTTGTAAAGGGGCTTATGTTCTGGGCAAGCTCTGTCCCTGCTGGCCAGGAAAAGCAGAGGGTAGTACCCAACTATCAGGCAGCTAATTATGGCTCTCTTGCGCTGTTTTTCCTCAGTTCCAGTGTTATGCCATTCACACTTCCATTCTGACAGTGTTTTCTGGTACAGTTGTAATCACAGTTCAAGAACTTGACAGGTGAAAGCATTTCTAATGAAGCTTAACTGGGTTATGTGGAAGTGCCCAAGCCATGTTGATGTTGCTGTTGACCTGAAACGTAGCTGTAAAACCATTCTGAGCAAGATGTGCTTTGTTTAAAACACAGCCCAGCCTGAAGCTGTGTTCAGCAGTGCTTCAACCAATTTTTGTCTTTGTGGGGTGCAGAGGTAAGAACAAGTGCCTTTGTGGTTGTGAACACACCCTTTTGGTTGTGTCCACTGCTTGAGTCCCATAGAGCTCAGGCAGCAACTCTGCTCGTGGCAACCCACATGAGGAAGCAAGGGTGAGATCCCATCTCATCACAGCCCAGGCTTCCAGAGAGTCAGTGACTGACCCAAAATGTTACACCCTGGTATTGTTAAAAATGGCACACGGTCCCAGCCCTGCTGTGCCCCAGACTTCTGTGAGGTTCTCCAAAGGCAAGGAGTGGACAATCTGCTGGCTGGCAGAGATATCGGGGTGCCTAGCCAGCTGATTCAGGCCAGGGTATGTATGGAGCTTGGTGCATGCACAGCAGTTGGACATATTTACTTCTGTAAACACCACGCTCATATGCTCAAGACTGGACATGATTATCTTTCTCACCTCTGCAGTCTGTTTGTTAAATAGGTCATGGTAAAGTTTTTGCCCGTAATTTGTGTGTGAACTGTAAAGCATTATTGGAATGAGTTTTAGTTTGCCAATTTGTGTACTACATGGGAAGCCCTCTAGACTTACAATACCATTATAAAGGGACTGAGCTGGGTTCAGGACGGGGACAGCTGTCATGTGTAGGGGGTGTTTCTGTGTAATTTTGATCAGAGTGGATTTTCTCATCATCTGCTTTTGGCATTTTCTTTTGCCAAGAATTAAAGGGGAAAAGTAAAAAGTAAAGTTCAAGCCTGCAGATGTTTCATCAGCTGAGTGCTGCTGTTAAATCCACAAGTTCTAAGGAGATCCCTGCTTGGGAAGAACAAAAGTATCAAACCAAGTGCTGGCCCTGCACTTCCAGAGAAATGTCTAATTTTTTGTCCTCCAATAAAACATTATGTAGCCAGTTATATTTGTATATGAGTCTATATTTAAGCATAAAATTAACAGACCATCTGGGGTGACAGTTGCATAAAAACTGTGTAATCCTCATTTTAATTCCTGGTTTTGCCTAGCAACAAATATTTGAAATTTGAAATTCTTAGCATTGTTCTTTGAAGGTTAATTATCTAGGAGAGTTTGAGTAGCTGTGATTCCTTCATTCAGTACCTGACAGTTATTGCCTAAGCGGATATAAGGTCTCTGGACAACTTGTGAAGAGGAAAACGTAGGTGGTCACATGGGACAAGACTGTATTACAAGAAACTGTGGGAGGGGAGGCCATAGCTGACAGCAATATGAGTTTTCTACAGGAAACTCAGTTGGATTTGCCTTTATTCAGTGTTACATTGTTTTTTAGAATGGTATGTGTTCTCACCTTTATTCTAGATTGCTTTTCATGTAATTTCATTCTGTTGTTTAATACCTGTGACTTTTCTATTGCTCCCATAATAAAAGAAGCCTATGTAACATTGATCAGGTTTATCAGCATTGAAAAGAGAGAAAATAAGATGTCCTACAATAACGGTGTGGGGGAGGGAGCATCTGTGCGCAAGAGACAGAAAAAGAAGCAAACAGTGTGCTATTAGTACCTGTGAGTAATCTGTCAGGAGGATAAGTCCTTTCACCACGTTAATGGGATCTCCAGTTGCTGAGAACATTTTCGACATTAAATCACTGTACCCTTGGAAAAATGTAACTGGCCTGAGTTGGACATCAAACAGGATGGCTGACATGCCAGCAAAGGAGTCCAGGTTTTCCTCGCCTTCATCGGGAGTTGCAGCTATTATGGACTCTAGACCTTGAGCTTCAATCACCACCTAAGAAGCAACAGTGATACAGGATCAATGAAAAAACTCTGCCTGACCCAGGCTGTTAAAAACCCTACACATTTTCTTAATGTTTAGGAGCCTATACTCTGATTTATATAGTTGTAGATGAAGAAGTATGAGGTTAAGACTTAAGGGAACTAGGTAGAGCAGCTAGAAAAATGGAAAATAAAATAACCTCGCAGCATGTTTTTTTTTTCCTTCAGATGCAGGCAGAATTTGCCCACATGCAGCTCACAATCCCAAGCCTACTCTTCTTTCAGACGAGTTTTCCTTTATTCATATGACTATTTTCCACAGACATTTGGGAAGAAAACCCAAAGATGTTCCACTGCATAATGTTTGTCCTGCAGAAATTTTGGAGGATTATAATATCGAAGAAAGTTGCCAACATTAAGAAAAGGCCAAAACAGAGGCATCGCATTTAAATCTCTTTGATTCGTACATCTGATCTACTCCTTGTATTTCCATTTCATGTTATACCTGAAACATAGGACTAGATTTTACAAACTCGCAAAGCTTTTACTGATTACATCAGATAAACAGTATATGCTTGAACCAGGGAGAGAACTTGATGTATGATACAGAACACAGATATTTGTCTTTTGGTGAGGGCAAACATGTGCCTCATTGGCTGTGGTGGGTTTCGTTTTCCCCTGTTACTCTTCTCTGCCCAGTGCAGCAAACCTTATGGTCTTAAGCATTAGCTGAATTGATTTAGAAGCTACAAGAAGAGGATCACATACAGGTTTGTTTTTCTGTACAATGTGGCAGTTACCTGGCTGGCATGAAGTTCAGCATTTCTGTCGAAGATACGGATGTTCAAGTTACTTCTCCTTAAAATGCCAGAGCCTGAATAGAGGATGTCAAGGCTGTATGTGGATGATACATCAGGACCACCTTAATTAAAAAAGAAAGAAGGTACCTGTGACTAAACTAGTGGATTAATCAAATGTTTGGGACTACAAATAGGGTTAAAAGGCAGTTTCATGGTTACATACGTGTCATATAGCCAGAGTAGGCAGAGGAAGAGCCCATCTTGGAGAAGCGATCATAGTTATGAACACGCATGTCCTTCAGAACTTGCCGAACTGTTTTACTGTGGTATTTCAAAACAAAACAAACAAACAAAAACACAGAGACACAAAAATGTTACGGTACCAAATGTATTACTGTTCTGTAGAAATACCAAATTTGAGAGAGGGTGAATTTCCCAGTAGGAAAGAAGGTCTTCAAAACCCTCGGACTTTCCCACTAAAAATCTGCCCTAACCCAGAACCTCTTTTCCAATGTCAGCTACTCCCTGCAGTCACAGGTAGAAAGGCAAGCAAAGGCCTTGCTTGAAAATTAATGGTGCTGAGAAGAAGAGAGATTTTCATTATTTTCATTCTAGTGCTGTGATGTTTAAAATCTTTCTGGTTCACTGGTTCTTAAAATATAAAAGCAAGGGCCCCACTGAAAGAATTAAGACCAGCAGATAACATTTCTTACAGTAATGCAAGTTAGATGCCTTATTCTTATTTGTACCTCTGAAAATGTGAATAGCTATTACATGAACGTCAAAAATTAATGTCATGCATTACATGAAATGCAGAGATTTATTCTGAAATAGCAATACTTAAAAGTGACACCAAAATCAGGCATCCTTTTATACTTTCCTTAAATTTTACAGCAGTAATTCATGAGAACCTGTGTGTTCTTTGGGTTTCTGCAAAGAAGTAAGGATGAACTGTATTTATTTATACTGAACTTAATGTACCTTGAAGGCATTTCAAAGTGAAGTATATCTTGGATCATGGAGAGCATGTACTTGTTCATTTCCGGAGGCAGTTCACCAATGGAGAGCAGGATGTTTTTCACTTCCATGTAGGATGGGTTACTGTTTAAGATGACAGCAGCGGCAGTGGTTCGCAATGTCTTTTCGTGGACTTTACGATTCTGGTGGTATATCCTGTTCATTGTTTCTTTCACCTGGTCAGGAAACAGATTATTCAGTCAGTGCTCACACAGATGACTGGGCAAAGTACAGATTGGAATCTCGTTTATAATATCAGCTTAAGCTAGCTCCATAGCTAAGGCTAATACATAAGGATATATTTTCAGCACCCTGTTTTTCATGGTCCTTTTGGAACGTATGAGACATGTATAGCTCAGTGACCACATGGGCAAGTGGGGCATCTGCTATGTTCTCTCAGCCACAGTCCAAATACAGCCTTCCACACCGATTTTCACAGTGGGGCTGTAAATAAGTGGGAGCACTAAGATCAAAATACTGTGGCAGTGGTAAGATCAACAGATCTTGTCTGTTAAGGGAATATGTACTTTAAAAAAATCAAGGATCTTGTGATTTTAATTTTCTATATAGTGCCTGCGGTGGCCTCATGTCCTTGAGAAGGTTGTGACACATCTTTGTTACAGATAAGTCTGTGGAGAGCCATGTAGCCCCACTGACAGAACGGCCTCTGGCATGTTCATTGCAGAGCAGCACCCTGCCAACCTCAGTCACAGCTGCCAGCAGTAGGTATGAAATGGGATGCAGGGTAACACGGCAGAGGCAGGACCTCATGTTCTGCTCTTTTGTATGTCTTCTCTTACTCTTGGAGGCCGCAAAGTAAGATGCAGCTGTTTCACCATTTGCTTAGTTCATGCGTTCTCCCTGGCTATGTGAAAGCACAAGAAAGAACAGGGACTTGTGCAGGTGCCCAAGTGTTCCTACTGTCTCCTGTACATCACAGGGAAGGCAGTGTTCTTGCGAAGGGAGCCCGGTTTTCCCTGCAGACCGCCTGCCGCCTTCGATGGATGTGTGTGACTCTGAAGCCAAAGGCTGACTAGCACTGGCAGACCAGGAGCTGGGATTTGGCAAGCAGGATTGTATAGAGTTTTCTTTCTGGAACTGAAGTGTGTATAATAATTTCCTGGAGGTAGAAAAAACGTATGTGGGGCATCTTTAAAAAGAGTGGGACTGACACATGAACTCTGTTAATTTATACTTTATGTTTAAAACAGTCTCTTGCACTTCTTTTCTTGGGCAGTATATTTTCTTACCTCTTTGGTGAGGAAAGAAGGATCATATCTCTGTAAGGCAGTGGCAGCAACATTGCTGATGGGCCCTTCTTCTGACTCGGTGTACTTCAGAAGCAGTGGAATTGCTTCGGGAAGGAGTGCATTCTTCAATGCCAGCAGATACATCCTCACATTGTCATCTTTCTTAGCCTTCTCCAGTCTACTTAAAATCAGTCTTTTGGCTTCCACAACAGCCTAAAGAAAATCAACAGCATGTTTAAATGGTGATCATAAACCTACCTTTTTCCTTCGCAGAAGTAGGAGGGGCAGGGCTGGGTTCTAGCACGTTTTTGTTTCAAAGCATTGTGGCACAGGGTTAGCAAAGGTGTAATTTGTAAACTGTATGTCGATGGCTTCCTTCAAGCGTAACCAAAGTGGCTGTAGCCACAGTGACACCTGGTCCACAAATTTATCATTTGCTAGCTGCTCCTGCCCCGATTCAGAGACTTCACAGGTCTTACTTGTGGGGCCAACGTGTCCCCACAAAAAAAGACAAGGGAAGTGTTCTTTAGTGCTTCATAACATAATATTATAAGAGTGCTTGACAGTTAACAGGGGAAGGAAAAAAGGATTCCTAAGGGCTGTTCAAGCACTCTGTGTCTTTTCAGCAGTGCTGCAATCCTGAACAGCACAGATCCAGCAGGCTGCAGTGCCTCTGCTCATCCGCATCCCCTATCACCAGCACCTACTGAGGCCATGGTCAAGGTGACAGCCTTCCTTCTGGGTTGTTCTATGCATGTTTGGGGCAGAGTTGAGTACTTGACCAATGAATTTGCTTCACAGAGCTGAAATAACCTAAGGTGGTTGCAGGTATTAAATAGATCCATTCTATTCTATCCAATTCACCATTCTCTGAGGACTTGCAAAGCTTTTGGACAAGTGAGCAAAAGTACTGTTTCTGCTGATAGACTAGACAGTGAGAAAAAGTTCTGTCAAACACGGGCAAACTGGGAGAAATCCACAGAAATGGGAAGAGAACAGATTAAAGCCTGAAGCTGACAAAGTAGATGTCATTATTAAAAACCCCCACACCTCTCTCTATCAAACATAGGAGTTATGGGCTTGTTTTAAAACAGGGGGGAATATGCCCCCTGTGTCTCTCATGCTCTCCCAGTAACATCAGCAGGGATCATTTACTTCTGTTGCAGACCAGAACCTGGCCAGCAGTGAACAGCAAATACTCACTGGAAGCTTGCAGCCTTCTCTGTCACACAGCTTTCTGATGAGCGCTCCCATGACAATGACAAGAGTTTCTCTGATTTCTTCATTTGCGATATCACCCTTGAACTTTGCCTGTTATGCAAAAGCAGTGCTGTTAGTCTCTCTGTCTAAATACGATGAACCGCAGTCTGTAGTGGACTGAATACCCTCCCTCGTGCATTAGTGCAACGCGAAGGCAGCAATGGCCGGGGCTCAGGCTGAGCAGAGCACTGCTCTATCATTACATATGATAACTGACTGCCGTTTTCCCCTTGAGTTACATGCAGTGTCTCATATAGTAGATTCATTCTGAAGCTATGTTTACAAAAAAAAAAAGAAGAGACTATTAAATGGTTACAGGACTTTGATTAGGCAACAATCAAACAACCCTCAAATTGTTTTGCTAACATTCAAGTCAGTAGATATTGATAACATTTTACAAAGTAAATAGGCTGGATCTATGAATTTTTATTGTTTCCAGGCTATATGCTACTGGCACACTTAAGGGAAACCCTGGAAAGGATAAAGGAAGGAAAACTGGAAACAGCAACAGTCGTTTCTTTTTCCCTTCCCCTTTGACGGAGATGAGGCTTAAGAGTATTAACTCAGTTGTATTTGTTTTGTCCTTTGACTTACAGTTAAAGACTTCAGGAGCATTTCACTGGGGTGAGAAGCAAATCCACAGGCATACAGGAATCGCTCCTGCAGGGTAGAAGTGCTTGCATCCTTAAAGTCAAGAAACTCCAGTATGGCCTCCAGCGATGCTGAGGTCTGAGCAGAGGTTACGGCATCCACTACCTGCGGACTACAAAGAAATGGAAATGAACACATTATTGTAATGAGCTAGAAGATACTGAAAATACTTTGCTGCATATAGAAAGAAAGAACCTAAGGTGCTGAAAGATCTCTTCATTGCAGGTAGGAGACAGAATTTTTTACTCTTGTTGGAAAAAACTGTGTCCCTGAATTCTTCCGCCTCAAAATGACAGATGAACTCCAGAAATTATTCATATCCATGGATAATAATATTTGAATTTATGCAAATATAGGATAAAAAAGTATTAAAAAAACAGAACTATCCAGAGTGTCTTAAAGTTTACAGGACAAAGTTGTAAATGGAAAAAAGTGGTTTATTTCTACATGCATAATGGCAAGTAGAGAACAGGCTTCTACACTGCCTGAGTTACTCTTAGGTTTACCTCCGTTGTTAACAACTGCTATAATTCGTTTAAAAGATCCTGACTGTATGATGGGACTTGAAAGTGCTTTCCAACTCCCAAGTCTAGGTGCACATGCTGTTCATGCCCAAACTCTAACGTTAGGACAATACCCAGGGATGAAGCATACCCTTCTTTGCTGTATTTCCATTTGAAGGAAAATGGGCAAGTCACAAACAAGTTATAGAGTGTTTCAAAATAAGCAATTCGGATGAGAATCTTTGGGTAAGCCTCAAAGCATGTTTGCCTTGCATGGTAGATACAACCTTGGTGGCTGAACAGTGTGCTGCAAATATATTGTACTATAAAACCAAACACAGCTTTACAAAAAAAACAAAAAATCCTTTTCCTGTAGATAGTCCTGAATATTGGGTCTGCACTGCTAGGACATCGCCAGTAGAACTAAATTTGTTTGCATGCAATTTGACCTTCTGCAGTTTTAAGTAACTTAAACCTTTTGAAAGCTTGTTCATGATGACTTACAGAAGTTCTTTTTTTTCACTTCTAATAATCTGCAGTATCTCCTCTTTTGTAGCTTTTCTGATGTTCTGAATGAAGGACAAAAAGCTTCTTGCTGCTTCAGCTTTGGAAAGTTTTTCAGGATACATATGTTCTCTGATGCTCTGCCAGTGTTCAGAAAGCTGTAAAATAATCCACATTACATCAAATCTCTCAGATCGTGGTTTCAGTTCTCAAAATCAGACTTATTAAATGCAGATATGTGGGTCAGTTATTGCTCAAATTAGCTGAAATCCAATAGATTGCTGATTCTTTAGCTAAATATTACTTAATTTATTATATCCCAGCACAAATATCTTTGAAATGTTTCTATAGCTGTCTCTCTTCCAGCACTTTAGTATTTTCCTAGTAATGTACATTGCCTTAAATGCAATCTATTTTGGAACAAAACATCATTATTTAGACTGTAACTGGAATAAGATGGATTCTCTCTCTTGCAAATTTACTGTGCTTTCTGGTGAATCCAGTGTTTGCTTTCTGTTCTCATTTTCTCCCAAGTAATTCTTTTTTTTAAGTAGAAGATGCACAATCTCCAGTTCACAAGTTAATAATATTTTCTTAGAACATGGTAATTTTGTAAGCGGTTTGTATAGAACAGGAGTAAATGTCCCATAAGTAATTCCCTTTTCTTACTCATAAACCTGCACAAGATGGGGAAGGATTTGTGGTTATTGTACAAAATGATAGGTAAGATGGCATTAGAACAAGGTGTCGTCTTCTTCATACCTTGTTGCTGTATTTATTCCACACACCACATTTTTGACCTGAATGAGCCGACATGGTACCAAAGCACATATATCTGCCCTTCCAGATACACTCCCATAAGAAACTGGTGCAGGTATTTTGACCTTTCCTCTCTCACTTGCCTTTGCCTCTGTTATCTCAAATTATCGAGAACATTCCTTGGTGAAAACTCAGCTGTTCTTTGCAGCAGTGTTTACTGCAGTTCTCCTGAGTGGGAAATAACACTAGCACCCATTTGACCTTTACTAAAATACTTCCCCTCTTCATGGGTTTTGTATTAGGCAATAACACTTGAACCTGCCGGCAAATAGAAGTGTCATCCAGGAGTACAGAGTGCAACTTCCATCAACTGTAACAATAATTAGGCAACAATGATTGAGACATAGGATATTTCCTGCAGATTAATGACCAGCTGGGAGGAGCTCATGTTCTGAGGCACAGGTGGGTCTGTTAACCTCAACTGGTGATTAGTGCTTAGCACCAAGGTCAGTATAGCTATTATAAGCTGAATTGGATACACATATGGGGCGCTTTCTATCCTCCATGTTGAAGTTGCACCATGGCCCGGCAAAAAATCTCCAACTTCATTAATCCTGCATCTTCTCCTCAGCAGAGCCCAGCTGTGTGGGCTGCTCTTAGTCATTTTAGCCTGTACCCTTGAGACAAGCAAGTAGGAGATGCGAGCTGGAGCCATCTCAAGCAAAAGAGAGTGGAGACCACGTCTTCCTCTTTGCGGGGGTGCTCTAAACCATTCAACTGCTACAAGGAGCAGTGCCATCTTCTTGCAGTGACCGTGACTTTAAAAAACAGCATTCACAGCTGACTTATGCAAGGGGCCTCGTTCTCCTGATATGAATGTCAGGCAGTTTGGATTGAATACCTCAAGGATTCAGGTGCAGATGCACACACTTCCACATGGCCACTCAACCAAGCTCGGACATGCATCTCTGTCTCTCTGACAGAAAGATCAGACCAGAGCTCTTGTGGGCACTCTAGGAAAATTCAAGCCAAACCAAGAGGTCCTAAACTGAGCAGGAGTTGGTTTTGAATGTCAATGCCTGACAGCTGCTTTATCAGCCTACAAAGGTTGGCTGCACAAGACAGAACAAAAGCACCTCGATTTCAGAAAGGGCAAGCATCCATTCCTGTAGGAACCATAAGCATATATAAAAAATGTAAGAGCCATGAGCTCTTCTGAAAAAAGCATGCTTTATGATGTCTAAACACAGAAATCTAGACCTAAATTTAAATGTAAATGTTGGCCGTAACCTCACAGAAGCTAGTGCTGCCATCTGTGAAGTGGGGATAGTAATGGTTATTTTACCAAATTCATAAAGATAGAGGTAAGACCTGTTATGATCTAAAAAAGGTTTTGAAAACATAAAACTTTAGGGCATGCCATGTCAGCATGGCATTAAAGTATACTATGATATATAAGTACCAAATGTTATGTTGCTGCTTTGGATACAGTGTTCTGTTTATAGACCCCATCTTTTCATAGCAGTTACTGTAAAATACAGTGAGAAAGCAGGACTTCATTCTCATCGTGCCATCAGGTTTATATTGACATAGCTCAGTCCCCAGGCAGTGCTGCAGAATTATACCCTATGTTTGTTATCTCGGTCTGGAAATTATCTCTATAACTATTATGACAAACTCGGTCCCAAGTGACAAATTGGTCAGCACAAACCCTGATGGGCAGAGTCAGGGAAAAAGCACCTGTCCCTGCTCTGCTTAAGATCCCTTGATGTTCTTTGCTCAGAACTGCTCCAGCATGCACGCAGCATCATTTCTATTTCATTTCCCCCAATATATTTTTTTATCTTCTCTGCAGCTCAACAAGCATTAGACAAGATAAATTATTACAGTGCAAGGCTACTTCCAAATAACTAGCACAAGTTCCAATACAGCAAGGTATTTGTGCTATAAGAGGCATCTCTGGAGGATTAAAATTATGTGTGCTGAATAGAAGCCTTATCTTGCTTATCAAAAACTGATCAAGAATAATAATCTTTAAATTAATATTCCATTCACTGCTAAACTCATTCCACAATAGTAATAATGGCATTAAAGCTGTTTGCTAACAATCACTGTAGCAATTTATATTAGTTTATTATGAATAGCATCAGTAAAACAAAAGATGATGCATTTACAGTGCCAAGTTCTTAGTAGTCTTTAGATGTCTTAAATATATATTAAAAAAAAAAGATTATTTTTTTTTTTCCCAGGGAAAAAAATGAGAACAGTATGGGACTTGCTAAGAATACTAAAGCCCCATTTCATACTTATAAAATACCTACAAAGTCTAATAGACTTCTTCAGGGTAAGGCAGTAAGAAGAGGCTAGATATATTACCAAAAAATATTTAGCCTGCCTAAGGAATGGCTAACGACCTTTAATTTCCTGGAGCAGTTCAGCTCCTCCATGACAGAATTGTTTATAAACACTGGCTGACCATCTTAAAAGTCATTTCCCACTCCATTACCCAGAGGAAGTTAAGTTCCTGCCAACTCAAGGTTGGTAAAGATGAGATAAAACAAAAGGGTGTTGTATTTTCTAGCAGTCTTGTGAAATACTGCACTCAGTCTTTGAAAGACAGCAAAAAGGTTGGTACTTCTAGAGGCAGATCTTAAAACACCCTTGTGTCGTGGAGCACCACTGCATCACTACTGTGCTCCCCACTCCAGGGCGTATTTTACATAGCTATGTTAGACCTCTCCTAGTGGGCTACTTGGACAGAATCTTCTTTCACACTTTTTCTGCTCAGCTAACCAACCTGACATCCAACAAACCTTTGTTTACTTACTGAAGGACACTTTTTGCATTCGGATTTGACTGGCTCTGCTACTAGTGGCATGGCAACGTAACTGGAGTCCAAGGTCTTGATAACACCGGCAACTTGCTTCCCAGCGATCAGTCCAGGGCCAGCGTCTGCTGACTTCAGTTCCAGTCTCTGCCTGTGCAGAGTGAAGACACCGTTAGAGCTCAAATATTAGAGCAGAAATGCAGAAATCACAGCAAGAGGAAAGAAAAAAACCCTCCACAGACCAAAAATACAGAACACACTTATTGAAGTCTCATTTTTAAAAGTTCAGAACATGGCAAGTCTATGGCTTTTTTAAGGTAACAGAAGTATCTGATACCAGCAGAATTACTGCTAGAGGTATGTGGCATAAAATACATAAATAATAGACTTTCTAAAGTATGGATTTATAGCACCTGGTAGGCAGCCTTCAGTAACCATATACATTCTGAAATGTTTCATATATTTGCTCATAAGACGATCTGGAAAGTGAGATTTTTGAATATGCATTTTTTAATATCATAATACTAAGGAGATGCCTGAATCATTTATCTTGTATGACTATCTCTAAACCTTCAGTGTTTTGGAGTCTGGAGTCTAACACAGATCTAGGTTGCACTGTGGTTTCCTTTCTATGCAGCAGATTTTGTTTTCTATACTTCTGAACTTTCACATACTAGAAATGGAGATCCATTTGAAGTATTTCTTACTTCAATGAGAGGACACAGAAATGGAACACCTACAGAAGTAATGTGTTGCTTAAAGTGTTTTTCCATTTAATTTCTTATGAATGTCATTATTTATTATTTGCAGTATTGTAGAGCTCTTAATCAAAGTTGGACAAGGTACCATACGGATACAAAAGAGAGCTAAATCCGTACCTTGAGACTGTAGAGTCTTAGATTTTGATGCTGTAAGACATACACATATAACCTGACTTGAACCACTAGTCTTGCTACTATCAATGACAGTCAAATTGCGCGACTTACTTTGAAACTATTTTCGACTTACTTTGAAACTATTTTGGCACCTGTTTTTCGTTGGGAATTCAGGAGCAAAACATAATTTTCCTCTGCCTTAATGGATTTAATGAAACCGTCTTCCAGCACATAAGTTGTGTCAGATGTGGCTTTTGTACTGACATCTAAAATCTGAAAATAATTTTAAAATAAACCAGAAAAAGGGCTGATCAATAAACAACAGAATAGGAAAAGAGGTCACAGTTTCACATCAGGGCAAAACTCATAATGAAATAGAGCCAAAAGAGGAAGGTGCATGTGGGTTGACAATATCTCAAGCTGAGCCTACAAACCAGGATCTTCAAGGTTCCAAAGAATTCCTTCTGCAACAAGAAGTCACTGACTTCCGTACCATGTGTTTCAAATTCAATACATACCCGAAAAAAAAGAGGGAGGAGTATGGGATGAAATTATGAGCACGCTGTAACTGAGAAAATGCCTGGTACTACATTTAGTTAAAAATACGCTTTAAATAAGATGAGGAGCTTTTCCAGGGACATGTTTGCAAATAAGATTGTCATGTTCACACCTGGGAAGCAAAGCCAACCAACTTGCTGATCTGTTTGTAAACAAGATGAAGTTTGTGGCAAGTACGAAAATCAGGAACTCAGTCATAATGTGTTAAGGCGGTTTATTAACAGAGCATGTGCTACCTTTCTACTTCTCTGAGCTGAGGAAGGGCAGTTTCTGACGCAGAGAATCCCGGTGCCTTCAGCACATTTCCCGCCTGCACTCAGTAGTAACCACTTAGAAAGGCATTTTACTAGTAGTGAGGGATCACTAAGGGCTTCAATTACCCCTACAGCACATCTCCTACACCTGTGCATTAGGAAAGCCTTTGACCTTCCACGCAAGCCTGACAGGGCTCCATTCAGGAGTCAGCATCTTGCCAGCATTTATTGTGTAGGCAAAATGCTGTGGCTTAGCAGCTGGGAGAAAGGCTACAGTTGTCACTATGACTGTGACTGTACATAGTGTGTTTTTCTCCAAAGAAAGGGAAGCCTCACATTGTTTAAAAATTCAGTACAGCCAGGACAAAAGTGCTGTAAATCTGCATAGAAACTAAAATGTATTATGGATGAGATTCAAAAAATGATAAGGGTTGGTGTTTTGCACTTTATGTCAGCTGAGCCAAGGTGGTTTGCACTAGAGGAGAATCCATTCCCTATTGTCCCCATGGGTACTACCTATAATATCTCTACTAGCAATGCTACAAAATGTACATGTAGAATTTGCTTTCTGTAGTGCAAGAAAGGACTTTCGAGAAAATGAGTAGTAGCTATTAAGGATGTATTTTTAAATAGGCAGAACAGATTTTATTTTGTTAAAGAAATCATACCTGGTTGTGGCTGGTAAATCCTTCTTTTTCTATTTCACAGGAGTCCAGGGCTTTTATTTTAGTCACTTGATCTTGCCGCACATGGTAAGTAGTATTGCATTTGCCAGATATGTCCACCTTGAAAAAAGGTTAGATTAGGACAATTGCTTGAATTTATCTTTGGGACCCTGGAACAGATTCCAGAGATGAACTATTTTCTCCACTGATGGAACCTTTTACGTGAGATGCTGCACTGTTTGGGTTTGTTTATCAGTTTGGTGGTATCTGCTTTGAATAGGCAGGGTACTTTCATTAGAAGGCTATGAAGGAAAGTAACAATGTTTAAACAAAAAGAGTTAGGAAACACCTGGCAGTTGGCACTATACTTATGAATTCGAGTTAAATTCCCGCTTTGCTCATGTGAACAGATGTAAAAATTTAACAATGTAATGCAGGTTAAATGGACGCAGCTAAACCATTGCTAACTTTGTGTGAATACTCTGATTTAAAATGGCCTAATCCATTGAACTGACCTTAGGAATCAACCAACTTTAAACATCAGTATAATCTCTTTTATAGTGACCTGGTTTAAGTTGGTATATTACCAAATTCTGCTAAATCGGTAAGAGCATTTTAAATCAAATGGATTTCATCAGTTTGGTAATTGCAGCAACTTGACTTGTGTCATCAAATATTCAGAAGGATGTCTTTACATCCAAACCTCAAATGCAATCAAAGGGCTGATTTCTATCACTTCATTGCTTCTGAAGTCAGTGGGAGACATGGGTCTACCTTTCAGGGCAGACCAGGCTCTGCCTGTTTCTCTGATGATTGTTATCTTGCCAGTAGAGCACCATACCTCATGGGCAGGACCAGAGTGCAGCTGCAGCTGGAAAAGGCTAGCCAGACCTCTCTTAATGTTTTGAGTAAATCCAGGTTCATTTTGATATGAGTAGAAGTTTTTGATCTGTAGGAATAAAAACCAAATATATAACAAATCTGGTCAAGCGAGAAAGGAATAGTGACATCCCCTCTAGAAAAACTCCCTTTATTTTTTCCCAATTGGGAAGCTGAATTTGGACCTGGTGTTCTTATTTAAGCAAACTCCAGAGTCTGCAGGGCCTGCCAATAACACTACAAACATGTTTCAGGCTTTCGCTGTACCTAAATACTGTTTCAGTGCAGTGAGCATCTTTCCTGCCTGTTAATTAGAGATAATTTAGAAGGGAAATGGGAAACTATGTAATTTCACATCACTCATTTTTCTGCATAATCCTCAGAGAATCCCTCCCCACATGCACATAATACCTGTTGCACTTTAATCACGATTATAAAACCCCAGAATGAATCATAGGTAAATCACAGTTAGAATGACTTAAACAACGTGTCAGACACATCACAACCTTTGCACTTCATGGGTCAACTGTTGTGCTTGAGCCTCTCCTCTGGTATCAAGACTTTGCACCTCCACTTTGCATTCAAGGTGCTTTAAAAGTGCACTTTTTTTCAGGAACTGTAAGTACAACAAGTGAAATCACTGTGCCAGGGATGAAAGTATCACACCACAGAGAAATCACAAAAGGAGTATACAGACCCAATTACCTGAGAAAAAGCACAAGTTTTTAATACTACATCTCAATCTTAGCATGTGAAGTGCTTAATGTACTGGGAACAGATATATTTTGACAGTGTTCTTATGATACCTCTGCCCTCATTTAGGGATGTGTACAGTTGGGGGCCACTGCTGTCCTGTTTCTTTTTATGTTGTGTAAAACTGATGACAAGGCTGAGTCTGAAAGTTCCTGGGCTGGCCTGGTAGCAGCTGCAATTCAGTAGGCTGAGCTGGTGGCCCGGGTATGTGCTCAGTGCCTATTTACAGCAGGAGGTAAAGATCCTGCTGGGATAGGGTGTCACAGCCCTCACTCTGCTCTGCAGAAGAGAAAAGGCAGTGTGATCTTCAACCTTCCTCCTTTCTCACTGCCCCTCTGCCTGCATCCCACCTGCCCACTTGCTCAGGCTGCGGAGGGTTGAGCGAGGCTCTTGGCCTAATGCCCCCAGCCACAAGCAATGAGAGGGTGAAGAAGCATGGAGAGGAGGCAGGAGCAACCATGGCTCAAGCCTTGCCACTCCCTGGCCAGAGCACAGTAGGCTGAGCAAAAGCGGACAAGTGAGTAGCACCTCAGGGAAAAAGAGGGGGAGATGGATTTACTTGATTCCTTTCCTGAGCAAGACTGGGACCCTGAGAGCTGCAATTGGACATGGGTGCTCCTGCGGTGGGACAGTGCTTTGTTGCTCTCTCAGGGCAAGCTATAAAACCCAGGCACACACTGAGACACACTTGCTCATTGCCCCTTTTCTTCTGATTTTCAGAGACAGTTCCCAGTAGAGGAATAACATGAAAGGCTGTTTCAGTATCAAGCTCATTAACTTGGGACCCCTGAAACTGCAGGTGACACTGAAGTAAATAAGCAAGCAAGAGAGGTAGGAAAAGCAGTCACACTAAAGTATTTGCTAAGGGTTTAAAGTGATTAACACTGTTCCTCGCAGACTTGGTATAACCTCCCTCATGACAAACTGTATCTCCTTTTCTGCCTTCAGACCTTGGATAAAATCCTGGCCTCACTGAAATCAACAGCACAAATCTTACACAGCAATTGTGCATATATCTACATCTACTCAGGAGGACTACAAAGATGTCGTGAGGTTATGCAGGGAGAAAATGAGAAGGGCCAAAGCCCAACTAGAACTTAAACTGGCACTGCCATAAAAGACAATAAAAAATATTTCTATAAATACATTTAGCAACAAAAGGAGGGCTAAGGAGGATCTCCATCCTTTATTGGATGTGAGGAGGGAAACAGAGTGACAAAGATGAGGAAAATGCTGAGGTACTTAATGCCTTCTTTGCCTTAGTCTTTAATAGTCAGATGAGTTGGTTTTGGGTTATCCAGCCCTCTGAGATGTAAGACAGGGAGCAGAATGAAGCCCCCATAATCCAAGGGGAAATGGTTAGTGACCTGCTACACCACTTAGACACACACAAATCTATGGGACCAGATGGGATTCACCCAAGAGTACTAAGGGAGCTGGCAGAAGTGCTCACCAAGCCACTTCAACCCTTTATCAGCAGTCCTGGCTAACCGGAGAGGTCCCAGTTGACTGGAGGTTAGCAAATGTGACACCCATTTACAAGAAGGGCCAGAAGGAGGATCCGGGGAACTACAGGTCTGTCAGTCTGACCTCAGTGATGGGGAAGGTTATGGAGCAGATCATCTTGAATGCTATCACGTAACATACACAGGACAATCAGGTGATCAGGCCTGGTCAGCATGGGTTTATGAAAGGCAGGTCCTGCTTGGCTAACCTGGTCTCCTTCTATGACAAGGTGGCCTGCTTGCTGGATGAGGGANGGGAGACCTTGTCACTCTCTACAACTTCCTGAAAGGAGGGTATATTGAGGTGGGTGTCGGTCTTCCAACTAGCAAGCAATAGGACAAGAGGAAACAGCTGTGAGTTGCACCAGGGGAGGTTTAGATTAGATATTAGGAAAAATTTCTTCACTGAAAGGGTTGTCAAGCATTGGAACAGGCTGCCCAGGGAAGTGGTTAAGTCTCCATCCCTGGAGGTATTTAAAACACATGTAGATGTGCTGCTTAGGGACATGGTTTAGTGGTGGACCTGGCAGTGTTAGGTTTACAGTTGGACTTGATGATCTTAAAGGTCTTTTCCAACCCAAACCATTCTATGATTCTATGTATACCCATATACTTGTGGCTAATCTGCTGTTTAGTTCCATACTGTATGGTGTTCTCAATGCACAAGAGGTTTGGGCTGGAAGGGCCCCTGATACAGGTAAATTACAGTCTGTTCTAAAGTATTGTATTTCGTATAGTAAGATAGGACACAATGGCATATTAATGACTCTGAGAGCACAGTGTATTGGTAAATTCTCCAATGCTGTAAGAAAAGATTTGTCTCAGGTTTCCTCAGGGATTGAATTTTAAAAGACAGTGTCTTACTTTTCCACGGACTAGCTCAAGAACTATGGGCCTCTGCAAAGCTTCCAGATATTCTTTCCCGATGATCTTCTCTGTGCTTTTTCCTTTGAAGATGTTTTTAGCAGCTGGACGTTCATTCACATTTTCAACTTGAACATCTCTTATCTAGCAAAGTAAAAGCAGAGAAAATTCATGTAGAGAGCAGTCTAACATTGGCCTAGGGTAGGCTGGATAGACTAAATCACCAATACATCTTTTTTATTTCTTCATTTTTGGTTCTGATCATTAATCTTCCATGATTACTATGTCTTTGTTTTCAGAGGAAACCAGCACTCACCACTGGGGAAGTAAGTGGTAGAAAAACTCACTGTAAAGCTAAATTCCAAAAACAGTTTGTATTTAGCAAATGTCACGATTTGCAGCTAGAACCGAGGACTTCAGACAACCTACTGTCCCTCAGGTAGGTGCTCGCACACCAGTTGTTTGAAGCTACAGAAGCTGTATGAAGCAATTTCAAAATACAGGAGATATTCTGACGTTCTGGCTTATGATGTTAGATATATTCTTGTGAAGTCCTATTCTATAGGAATCAGCTTATCAAGGAAGCTGGGTTTAGTTGATGAGACTAGGGAAGAATAAAAGATTTAACTCATCTTCTGAAAATGTGTTCTTCAAGATTAGATTAGCAGTTAGATAAATGCAGAAAAGATAGAGCATGTTTTAAGTTGCCTGATGACACTAATTACCGTAATTTTAATCAACTGGTCATCATCATTGTCAGGATTTCTCCATAAGAGGTTGACATCCACACCAGAAGAAATTCGGTAGCCTGCACTTTTCTGCAGTGATGCCTTCACCCGATCAACAAACACTTCAGCTGAGTAAGCAAATTTATATAGCTTGTCATTATTTAAGCTCGGTCCAGTAGTGTGCCCTGTTTGGAAAGCAAAAACAAACAGTGTTTTAGAACTGACTAATTCACACAATCTGTCATTTTTTTCTGAAAACCACCTTTAGAACAATTAAAAATTTAATTGCTAACAAAAGATTTATGGGACTGATCCTGCTACCCTTGATTACAGAGGCTGTTCCACTGGAGCAGATGGGGGTTTTTTGTGATTAAGTTGACACTAATCTTATATATTTAAGATAAGAATGTCCACAAAGTCCTTTGTTCTAGCTTTACACTTAAATAAATGAGAGTCAAATTATTTACTTTGGATCTGTTAGCATTAGAAATTAATCAAAAAATATTTGCAACTCCAAATACTGTAATTAATCATGCAATTTGTGTGCTTAGCAATTTGAAATGCACAGACGTAATTTGTTGGAGCCAACAGAAATTGTTCTCTGCATCTCTTGCATATTTATTGGGAATCTTTCCATTGAGAGCCTTGTCCAGGGGTGACACGAATGTAATGAAGACATTGGAAAAATATTTTTAGATTAAATAATTAAGCCCTTGTTCTTTAAACTAAGAAATTGTCCCCTTATAAACTAAGTAATTGTCCCCATAGCTGTGCCTCTGCTGTTAACGGATGTATTTTAAGGGTTATAAAAGCCAAATTCTAGCATAAATGCAACTTGCATACCCAATTTATGGTGCCATTTCCACCTGCATTAACAACAACTCAGGTTGCTCCCTAGGGATTCAGTTACATGCTTGTTAGTGTAAATGAAATCTGTAGTATACAAATTACTTTCATTTTTCCTTTATAAAACTACTTACTATGACATCCTTTCCTATCTTCTCTTTCTCTTCTCTCATGCACAGCCATGTGGGGAATGTGTGGCACCAGTGTCACAACTCTATACTCACCCTCAGGCACAGGAATTAAGACCGTGCCCCTAAAATCTGCAGCTAAGGAAAATCAATTTCTTCTTGAATATATTTTGTCACGAAGGGTATACATAATATCCCTTTTCACTGCTTTCAAGGGCTTCCCTCTTCTGGTGCGGATGGCTACAAAGGTCTCTTCCACACAAGAAAAACTGATTAAGTCAGTTTGTAGAGGGAAGGGAAGGGAGGAGAAGCTGGCTGTACACAAAGTGCTGTTACATCTGCAAAGTAAATACACATACAGTGACCTTAGGTGCTATCTGTAAGCAGCACAGCACTAGCCTCTTGGACCCGAATGCTGCACCACTGAATCCACTGAAATTGGAAATTTCTTCATGGAGTTCAGAAGGTGCAGAACAGAAACAAAAACTTCACAACAAAATTAATCTAAGAAAAGCAAAGAGCTGTCCTCAGGGAGATACATCTCAGTCTTATGACAAGTTCAGGGGCAAAAAAAAAAAAAGAAAAAGATATCAAAACATCTCAGACAAATTCTTAAGCATGCTGTAATGTAATCAGTGTGTTCAAAGTCCCTTGCAGAGAATCAGCAGGCTATCTTGATTTATGTCACGTCCCTCAGTGTTTTATTTGACTCTGCTAAATAAATTTCAAATCACTGCATTAGCAAAAAGCAAAACCAAAATCTTTTCTTATTTCACTCTCAGATTTTAAAACCCAATTAGGTAGCTGCACAGTGTAGTTCCACCACAGCTGTACGGATATATTCTGCAGTGCTCAAAGAGTCCAAACCTCCTTTTTTTAAGGTTTTGCTCGCTTCCTTGCCCCTGTTCACTCAGATGTCACAGCAGTAGGTTAAAGTCAGCTTCAGAGAACCTTTCCCTGAGGAAAATGGCAACCCTACCAAGTCTGGTCTGCAAGTTGCGCAAGCTGGCAGACCTACACAGAACTGAACTGACTTACGCTTTACGCCAGCTGGAGCTGTGGCACAGCAAATTTGGTAATGTCCTTCATTTGCAGCAGAAATGGCAGTGCTAATGATTTAGTGTTGGCTGAGATTTTTTGAGTGCCACCCACTAAGTGCTTTCTAAACACAGAAGGTGACACAGTTCCATTCAAAGGTAAAAGGTGGGGGAAAAGCACGTCCAAGAAAAATTATCTTGGGTGCTGAGAGACATCTGTCTTAACTAGTTAAGGTGGATATTTGTGGTTTTGCTCCCTCTCTCTTTTCAGTTAAAAGCACCTTTCACCTATCCTCTTCCCTTTCTCACAGCTCAGCCCATAGACCTTTTTTTGCTTTTGGAAGGGTTCCTTCCCTCTTCTTCCCTTTCAGCCTTTGCTTGTCCCCGCATACAAAAGAGCTGTTCCCTCCTGAAGGAAACAGATGAGCAAATGATGTGGCAGCTTCTTGCAAGTGTCATGGAAGAGATGAATAACTGCAAAGTATTTCTGGGAGCTAGAGGACTATTAGGTTCTGAAAGCTCTCACCATTTCATATGTGAAAAACACTGCAGGAGCCAGGAGAGAAGATGCCTTTAGTTGCAAGACTGGTGTCACTGATGGAAAAGGGTGAGCCAGCGGTGGATCATGATAAGAGAAGCAGCAGGGATGAGGCAGCATTGAACACAGTTCTAAGGAGATAGCACTTACCCCGGTGGAAATGGGGAAGCCAAGAGAAGCAATTGGATAGCGTGGTCCGCTTGAGAGGCAAGGGGACTGCTGGTGGCCGAGGGACAGAGACACAGTGTCACTGTCCAGAACCCGTATTCAAAACAGCATAACTAAATTTTTGTGCCATCTTTCATGAAGAAAACACTGGTACTATTTAAAAAGGAATATTCCTACACCTTGCTGTTAGAACCTTTTCTTAAAAAAAAAACCCTGCCTTTAGAAGCTCTTCGCTTTCTATTCAGCACAGCACTGGGATCCTTGCTGCCTGTATAGCCATTGCCATTTCAGCTGATGGCAAATGTCCCACTGACTGAGAAGGGAGGAGAGATGGACATAAAGACTGCAGTCGGCCATGCTCTCTTGGGGTCAGAAGTGCCTGCTTTCAAGGTGGAGTGCATAACACATAGTTTGACTAGTAATGTTAAGTGTCTGTCATTAAGGGTAACATGCCAAGTCTATAATTAAATCCTGATACTGTATAATACAGAAGGTTATGCTGCATGAGTAGAGACAGCTGTCAAGTCCTGTGCCTTTTATTAATACATATGGCATGCACAGCATGTGCGTCTCTAACTACTTGCTGGCTCTACCTTCATAAATTATATTTGCCACAGCTTCTTACACCGGCTAGCTTTGAAAAGCAAACCCCATCCGCTTCTTTGAAAACATTTTCCAAGTGGAACTGCAGTAGGAAACTTTCCTGCATGCTGATCTAGCTGACTTAAAAGAATAGTCCTTCAATATTTCCAAAAGGCAGCATGGCCTGGTGGAAAGGTAAAACACTCATCCTAATGCCAGCTCTGTCACTGAGGCCCTAAGTGGCCTTTGGGACAGTAATTCAGCTCTCAATCTCTCTGCACAGAGAGAGGTGAGACCTGACAGAGCTGAAGAGAGGACTAATTAATGAGAAAATGCTTGCTCAGTACCCTGGGGATGTTAAGTGACAAGCAAATATTACATCACATCAAGAAGGAGCTTTGCTTAGTTGATACTAAAGAGAAGCTGGGAAGAGCAGACACTAGAAATGTGGCACCTCGGTATCTAGCCATAAATGTTACTTGGCAGTCTCGTGAAACACGCTCATGGGTAGAGGAACTGCCTGCAAACTTCTCAGCATTGTAAGCCCTGTCGTAAGGGGGTGCGAAGGTAGGGAGGAAAGTTGCTGCTCTGTGCTTACACAGATGCAGTGTCCTGGATCCCCTGCTTGGAGTAGGAGGAGGCACCCATGAGAGCACCTCTACAGCCTTTTTAACAGTTTAACCTAAGGGGGAATACCCCCCTGCTCCTCCTCATCGTGATGAGGACATCCTCATTAAACTAATACCTAGGTGTCGGTTCATGTTTTAAGGTTGTTGCTCCTCTAAATTTAACGTCAGTTCGTACATGAAGGGCCACTACTACAGACACCTTTCCTTGCTTCATACACTGGCACTGCTGAAGCAGGCAGTCTCCAGATTTCATACCCTTGACCTTTGTCAGGACACCTGAGTAAAGCCCTGCTCCCAGGGCTTGTGCAGACATCCAGGTTTTCATGACTTACTGCAGAGCAAGCTCCCCATGAAATTAATAGGATGCTTGTTACTGATTTCAGTGGTAGCTGAGTCAACTGCTCAGAAGCTGAAACCTGGAGAGCCCTGAGCACTTCCTGGCTCTGCTCCACCAGAGCACTTCTGTGTGTTTAACTTTTGAGCATGTGAATAGTCCCTTTCAAGTCTGTGCCCCCACAGCATGTCCTGACTAAGCAAGGTCAAGATCCCCAGTCTCCTGGCTCACAACGCTGGCCCCGTGCACCTGAAAACATTGCCTCCTCCATCCCCTCTGCTGACATGAATGCTACAAGCATTTAAGGCTTTGTAACTACTAAATGCATTTTGCATTACTCAAGGATGGACGAGTAAAGATGATCGGTTTTGATGCCAAACAGATCTGTGTACGCACACTGGTCATGCCTTTGCTGAGCCAAAAGCTGAACCAAGCCCGGTACAGACCTACCTTTAACAGAGGCTGAGTAGGTGGAAATGATGCAAAGGAACAGCACGGTAAGAAGAATCATGCTGGACTCGGCCAAGCTCCTGACTGCAGCATGAAGTGTGAGAGCCTCCAAGAAGCGAGCTGCTGAGAGTGGAGGGGCGCTTGCAGAGAGAGCTGCCGGGTCGGCCACACTGTTTATCTAGATGTAGTAAAGGTCAGATTCCAAATTCCACACTCAGGTACTAAGTTCATTGAAGGACTTCCAGTTAATTATTAAGAACTAAGGTAACTGGTGGTTTCTACCCCATTTTATCAATCACCTCAGCTTTCATTTTTGAATACCGTGGCCCACACAGCCACTCTTCTGAGGGGGGGAGCCCACCTCCAGCCCTGGCAGAACCAGGAGTTGCTGCCACTCCTCCTCTGAATGAAAGTGCATTCACGTCTGTTGCTGCCAGGGCCCAGATCCTGACCACTGCCTCCACTGTCTTGTATCAACTTTGTGAGCAACCCCAGAGGCAGATGCTTTTTAATGGTCTTCCTGGAAGCAGAATTACATGGGATTTATCATTGCCATCCCAAAAAGTGACGCTACTTTGTTACGGAGACTCAGATGCAATGTCAGGTCCTGCTATATGGTATCGTGCCAAATAAATTCTCATTCTTTCAGCAGCCCCAGCCCATGTATCACATCATTGCAGTGGCAAATGTTAAGACTGAAAAGGTGAGATAAACCAGCCTTTCTGTCCCTCCTTGGTGAAGAGTACCTGCTTGGCTAGGTCTGGGAGCAGCGCAAACCAAGCCCTCCTTTTAACCCCTATTTTCCCCTTTTCTCATGCTCCCTTCACCACCTACCCTGATAAGCTCCCCGCTGACTAACCCGTGCGCTTCCCCATTTCCTCTAAGAGTAAATCCCAGGCCATCTCGCACTAAGCCTCATGGCCACAGGGCTCGCTAAAGGACCTTCTTGTCCCTCAGGTGATAGTGGGGCAGTAGGTGACCTCCCCACCTCCCTCAGCACCCCCTGGGTGTCACAGCTGGCGAGGCAGCACCTCCTCCCCTGGCATATGAAGCCTCCCTGGCTCTGTGGGGTGCGAGGATCTGGTCCTGCTTGTAGAGGAGGCACAACCATGAGCCATCACCACACTCTCTCCCTCCACTTCCAGAGGTTGCTTTAACAAGACTGCGAGCTACAAACACCCCGACAGAAGCAATGCCGCTCCAGGCTGTGTATAGCTGCTCCCAACAGGCCATTTCTGCCACCAGATCCTCTGTATTAGTAAGGGGTCGTAAGGTGAGAACAGTCTTCGCCTTGGGTGGTGTAAATGTCTCCTTTGTTGCCTTGTGGTAAAAGAGAAGCCGAGCACCGTGGATATCAAACATTGCCCAGCAACAGGAAACAACAGGTCCATGCCAACGCTCCCCACTCACGCTTATCTCTCTGTACCTTGTGGAAGTGCCCGCGGAGCTCTTCGTGTGTTGTGTGTGCATGCACGTGGCAAGGAGATTAGTAGGAAACCCTGGAGACTGCTACTGCTTCTCCCTGGTTTGTTGTTATTTATGCTGCTTCCCCAGCGCAGGCCGTGACATGCTCCTGAATTCAAGGGACTGAGGCAGAGGACTCCAGCTGATCCTTTTGCTGTGTTTGGTAAACGAGGACCTTGCCAGGCTTTTTTGAAAAGAACAAGGACACTATCTGTGCACAAAATCGACTCTGGCTACAGCAAGACCAGAGGTATGGATCCTGCTTTGGAAATGCAACGCTCACACTTCACTCATGGGGAGGAGTTGATGTTGTNGCGGGGGGCAGGGGGAGGGAGATGCACAGCCAAGCCACTGGCTAAAGGTGAGCTGTGCCCGTCACTCGCAACCTAAGCCTCACCTCAAGAGCACTGCGATCAGACCTGGCCCACTGAGAGCGATGTCTGTGGCCACACCTGAGCCTCCACGGAGTACCTTTTTTCCTCTCTCCATACTCTGCCTCTTGACCCGCAGTGCTGTTTGTACAAAATGCTTCGATGTGCAGTTTTAAACTATGGGGTGTTTAGTTTGTTCTGTTGCTGGGGGGAACTCAACATTTGAATGAACATCTTGAAAAGTCATGTTATGGCTCTATCAAAATAATGAAATTCAGTTAGACAGCTCTTTCTCAATATTTGCAGCTGCTCAGGTCTTCATTTTGCTTTATCATCACTTGGCGCTTGGCAGACTTCAGAAAACATTGCATAAATTATCCTGTATTGGAGTTTGAGGACATAGGGGTCTGGGTTAGCAATACTGCCGCCTTGGAAAGGGCAATATGAGAAAAACAGGTTTATAAATCGAAACGCATAAGCAGTTTCTTCATGCAAAGAAAAAGCACATCTGACTGTTATGTGAATTTGTTAGATGCCTTTTGGCTTTTTTTAAAAAAGGAAACAAACAAATGGCTTCTATCAGTAACTGATCTGCAGCCTTTTAATGGCCAAGGGAAAATGAAGGATTCTTCATAGGGACAGTGGCACATTTGGACTTGTGTGATGCTGGTGTGTAAAGCTAGATATTAATAGTAACACGAGTGAGGTTTTAAATAGACGCTAGCAAAAGCAAATGCAAATCTAGCTATTTTTAAAGTAACACAGGGAATAGGAATCACAAATGAAATAAAATATTACAGCAAATATTAAAGACAAACAGCAGTTAAAGGTCAGTGTCTTTCTATAGTGACACCATAGAGTTTTGTGACTTTAACATAGCCGTAGCAAACCTGAAACCAGCACTAAAACTGAAAGAGTGTGTATATCTGGAACCAATGAAACTTGAGATAAACACTGATGCAGATGAAAAGGGTATTATGGTAGCACATGTATGTTTGCTAACTTTTTGTGCCTCGTTAACCAGGGGCGAACAGATACCTACATACTTAGGCTGCCCAAAATATATTTTCCTCATCTCTTATAATCCCGGTCTCCAGAACTGACTCCTGTACCAGGGCAGCATTCTTTCATGAAGTTATCTGAAGGCGAAAGGACATCGCCCTCCATTGAGTATTGACACTAGAGTTCGAAAAGCTAATCGACAGTGGCCTTTAAAAACATGAAGCTTGAAGGCGCGTACCCCTTTTTAGGGGGGCAGAGGGAACACGGCATTGCCAGGGGACCTTTGGAGCTAGAAATCTGCTCTGAGGAATGTCACCACTTAAAAATACTTCACTGGCCGCTGCGTGAACTCAGTCGTGTCATCAAGACCATCAGATAAAAATAAGGTTTTCTCACTTTTCGCTCCTTGTAATCCCGCGGAGCCACCGCAGCCACAAGGGAGGAGGAACACAGCTTTCCTCACGATTCGCAGCGGGGGCATTAGCCTGCCAGCGGGTACTCCGGCTGATTTCAGAGCGATGGGTTCGGCTGCGAACCCACCTGCAAGGCTGGGCCCTGAAGGCCCCTAAAGCCTGGCCACGGCACCCACGTCCACCCTGGCTCGCCCCCCCCCCCCCCCGGGGGCCGCCCCCCCCCCGCGCTCANNCCCACCTGCAAGGCTGGGCCCTGAAGGCCCCTAAAGCCTGGCCACGGCACCCACGTCCCCCCTGGCTCGCCCTGCCGCCACGGCAGGGCCAGCCTCGCCGGCTCTTACAAGCCACGATGCAAACACGAGAAACCCACCCAAACCATGGCTGAGCTTCAAGTGCATTTGTCACCGCGGTAGCTTTTGGGGGGTTTTTTGGTTGGTTGGTTGTTTTTGTTTTTTTTTTCATTTGACTGGACGCTGTTCCAGGTGAAACCGGAGCCGACTCAGACCGTAGCAATCAGCGTAGACACCCGGTGTCTAACGGGACCGGGCCGAGAACAGCTCCCCGCCGGCCCGCGCAACCGGCAA
>VZTL01063776.1:56253-78136 GCA_013400535.1 Scopus umbretta
CCCCCCCCCTTTTTTTTTTTTTTTTTTCCCCCTGAGTGTCCCTGGCTGCCTTTGTGAAGAAAGGCATGGACTTCCCAAGTAGTACTTCCTACCTCTGCAGCAATGGGCAACTGTTTGAAAACAGTCAAGTGACCAGAAATCTGTATCATGGGATTTGTGAGAAATCATGGGAGTCTGAGAGTGGCTTCCAAGTTCATTTAATTGTAGTGAGGGGCCTCTAAGCATCCTAGGCTTTTCAGTATTTTTAACCTCTTCTTATCTTGATGCAGGGAATATCTGTTGTGTATTTTTTCCTGTTGTTTAGTATCAAACTGGTGGCGGGGAATGGGTTGGGGAAGACAGTTCACCCTGATTAAACTGTGCAGTCCAGGTGTGTGACAGTTTATTTTTCCTGGCTTCCTGCTATTGTCAGATAGAACTGAAGTGTTACTTTATTTACCTACAGTGACTAAGCTATAGAGTAGAACCCATAATAGTCAATGTTATTCTAATGCATTTTATTATTTTTCTTAACTGCTTAATGAAATTGTTTGAAATGGCAGCACAGCTACCTGAACTCAGCTCTTTGTTTTTTTTTCTGAAAGCTCTGAAAACTTGCCCATATTCAGTTAAAGTGTATAACATACTTATTTCTGTGTTCCCTGCACAATGCAAGGATTTTCCACATTTAGTGAATGGGCCAGATCTGCAGTGACAGGATATCCTCTCTGAAGAAGGACAGAAATAAATACTTGCAGAGGAATATTGGTTTGCAACCTGAGCACTTCACGAAGCATTTAGAAATACTTGACGTGGATGCATGACCATTTAAATTGGTGTACTATCTGAACCTTCTCAGTGACAGCAGACAGACCCTAAATAGCGCAGGCTCCCAGCTGTTGGGGGTAAGGACAAGTGATAGGTCAGAAGATGGGGCATCTAATTTTATTAGAGGATATAGGAATGCAGCTGCCTCACCAGAGTAGTCTTAAGAGTTTCTCCATCCCTGCTGCACCCTGACATGATTGATTGAAGATTGATCTGCTTCAGCTTCTCCTGCTAGAGAATCCAGGTCACCGATAAAGCAGCCAGGTGAGGTCAAGGAAGGCATCTGAGGACACATGCACAACTTAGGCTTGGGATGAAGACTTGACTGAGCAGCGTTTGTATTGGGGAATGGCAGAGTTCAGGCTCGATCGACAGGTCAGTACGTATCTGAGACACTTCCCAACATAAATGACTTCAATTCTGATACGGAGATTCACACATTGAACATAACCTTGTTCTTTCTTTACTGCTAGGATGGGTGAAGTGCCCTTGAGGGACCTTTGTTTTCAGATAACTAGCAAATACAGTAACACATGCTTTGGGAAGGGAAATGACTGAGAGGATGCAACTCTTTCTAACTATCCTTGCAAGCTATTGCCCGTCTGGCTCTAACATATTTGCTCAGTAACCTGTCAGCATCATGGAGGAAATGTAACTGTGCTGTTGAAAGACCCTGTTACTGTGGTTGCTTTCATTTTGATTCTGTTTAGTAGCAAGCCTCTAAGGCCTCTGAGATGTAATCAAATTTTTCAGGCTCAGCTAACGCAGCATGAAGCTGAGAGACAGCTGATAAGAAACACTCAGGACAGAGATTTATATGAAAGTAAGGCAATCTGAGTATGGCCCAAAAGCGTTTGGTTAAGTATCTGGCCCATTCAGTCATTACCACAGCTTTGTCAGCGGGTGGTCACTCCACCCTGCTGTTTGGCTTCCAGTTCTCTTGGTTTCCAGTTTGGCTTCCAGCTGACTTTGTAGTGTTTACACCAAAGGCACAAGGGAAGTGTCAAAGCACTGCCAGCTTCTCTCCCGCTTGAAGCTCTGCTCCCGCTTACTGCGGCCTGCAGGCTCAAACTCTTGCACAGCTGTATAGAAATTATGTATCTGGGAAATTGATACCTGTTTAAATCATGTTTTACAAATGAGTTTCTGCATCTGCGGTCCGAGCTGGCAAGTGGACCCAAGTAATGACCGCTCTGGGTGACCAGCCTTTTGCCGGCCATTCACAAATAGTCTTTTCGTTCATCTGTGGCTACAGATTACTTCGTGCCCACCAGCCTGCTTCATCCGGCGCTCTACCACGGCTGGGGATGCGCAGTAGTGAGTGAGCATCAAGAGAAAGCAGAACTGAGATTGTCCCCCACGTCTCAGCATACTCCTCTCCTGCAGCGGGAAATGGCAATGGAGGTGGTAGTTGTTATTACAGTAGGCATGATTTGAAGTGAAGGCAGGGGATCTCAGAAAGAGTACACTGAGCTCTGCTCTGAGCTAAGCTCCTCTTTCCTTAACGCTGTGCTGACAGGATTTCTCTCCTCCCCCCTCAAACAGCCAGATGTTTTGAATGAGCCTGTCTGCACTGAATAATCTTGCTCTGGAAAAGAAATGGAAGGATGGTTGATTTATCACCTTTATTTGTTTCGATGAGAAGAAATTGACAGAGGTGTGTTTAAAAACAGATAAACTCCAATTCTTCTGCTTTCACAGTTCACTCACAAGGCCTGAAAAAAGGGCCAGATAAATTTCTGTCATTGCTGGCCTCTGTTTTGATGGCTTGAGATTTGCATGGTGATTTTAATGTTTATTTGGTGTCATCCTGTCTGTGTCTCCTCCCCCCCCCTCACTGGATACTACAATCTGTGAGGCTTATCTGCTAATAATGAGAGCTGTGGAAGCAAATTCTAGCTTGCTGTGAGACAGACATCCGCAGTCACTCTGCAGGCCAGATTTTGAAAATCCAGGGTCTTTTATTTTCCCCAGTGCCTAGGGCTCGATGTGCGTCTCTGCAGATACTGTGTGTGTGCCCCTTTTCTTACCCCAGTATGGCTGTGACTGTAGAGTTGAGTCTGCACACAAGAGCTCTTTGTGCAGGCCTGGCTGAGTCACCCAAAAAGACGTATCTGATGCCAAAAAGTGTTGCCTCTGTCCTTTTTTTCATTTATCTCACTTCTCATGTACCTAGACAGTATGGTTTGGTTGAATCACTTGAGGATGAAGTATAATGAGCATAAAGTTATTTTAACAGGGAGTCTGAACAGATATCTTTATAATGTAACTGCTAAGATTACGTATTTCTGTATGTGAAGGGGACTGGGAGATGCTTCAGTGGCTCTGAATAGGGGGGCCTCCACTGGAAAAGGGATGTCTGTTGTTTGGAGGTGGCTGTGGCACAGGTGAGACTTCTGATAGAGTGTGAAGGCAGGATGGTCTCTTGTTTCCATAGCACTTTCTCCGTTGCAGCTTTTCCCTGGGAATAGTGTGTCTGCTTACGCTGGACGTGGTTCTTGGCGTTGAGAGCAAAAGACATTCTTCCTCCCTTTCTGGAAAACATTTTGAAAAAGGAAGCTGTATATTATCAGGCTAGGCTTAGGATTATGTTAGACTGGTTTGGCGTTGTTCCACATGCAGCTGAGAGTATAGAAGCACATCCACTCTTTAGCAAAGAAGCCTCCTTGGACACCACTTTGAAAAGCGGAGATTGTTCCTTTGGAGGTTTCTTCTTTTTCCTTCTTGTTCTTAGGTAAAATTACTCTTCACCCACTCCTCCAGTAGAGTTACAAACAGTAGTAAATGCTGGTAGCATTAGAGCTGGCATGAATGGCTTTGTTAAAATGATAACATACTCTGGGACTGACTTGTGATAGTGGTGTTTCTTGGGAGTGCCAGTACTGTTGGCTTGCCCTGAGTGGGTCGAGGATGCAAAAGTGGGCTTTGGTAGCTGAAAAAGTCTGAGAAAGCCTGACTGAGCCTGCCAAGAGTGAGGGAGATGCATTAGATGAGGGTGAATCCCAAAGTTCGTTGGCAGAAGGAGTTTCAGGAGCAGGATTTTAATGAAGAGATGAAATCAATACCTCTTGCTGCTATGTTCTTTCTAGCAAGAGACAGATGCAGGTGTATAATACATGTCCCTCACTTGCTGTATTTCTGAGTTGCACCAGTTAGGAGATTTACATGCATGTCCTATCAAGAGAAACCAATTGAGTGGCTGCAAGAATGGAGGGCCTCGGGTATCTAGCTCTTAGAGAACTTAAATTCAGGTTTTAAATGTAATTTCTCATATTGTCACTGAATTCTATGATTCTGTGATTCTAATTTGGGTCCTGCTGTGAAGAGCTTCTGAACATTCACAGTCCCTCTGCTGTTTGATGACTAGCATCCTAGACGCATGGTGTCTTAACATTTGTAATTTCCATTACTTACCCTGTTTCATGTTTCGACTTGCCACCGATTCTTTAGACGAAGACCTGAGTGAAAAAGAAAGAATGTCTATCTTTACAACTGGTATAAACTGTGCACTGCAATATACAGGGGGGTTTTCTCAAAGGGGTTTCAAGTGCTCCTAAAACTTCATGATGTTCCTGTAATAACTACATTTGTGTCAAAGAGTGTGGGGTTGTTTGTAGTTAGAATTTTTGATGAAGGCTGTGCATGATAAACTTCAATCACAAAGTCACATTTTTCATGGGAGGAGAAAACAAAATTTTCTGATGATGAGGTTTAGCTTATCCCTAATCCTACCTACCTCACTGCACATTTTACCTGGACTGATTCATTTCCCCTTCTGGACCTTTCTGAAGAGGAGGGAGAGGCTTTAGCAGACTCAGGCTATTCATGTTCTCTGCTGTACCTTCCTTAGAATTCAGCGCGCCTTTTTCAGTTTGTTCTGAATAAATCAGATTGGAGATGAAGTCTTTCTCTGAAATGTGAAGGTAGCAGAAATTTTATTAAAGTTCCCACTTGCTGATCTGGATGTTTAGGGGTGAATTCAGGAGTTCCCTCACCTCATCTTCAAAGGGCTTAAGGACGCAAGAGACGCGTTTCATTTGCTTCCTGCCTTCCCAGCCCACAGCAGCCCAGAGACCCGCTGGGAGAGCATGTTTTTCCACCCTGCACCAAACCTGAGTGTGCTGAGGTCCGAGTGACTAATTTCTGCATACTGTCACCTTACTGCTCAGCACAGCCCTAGCTGGGCCAAGCACACTTCACTGGGTCCTATTCCTTCCACCTCAGCAACCCCACTCAGTTCAGGTCTATGAGAATTTCAGGGCTTTACACAAACGTACAAGAGCGCGCGCTTTTAAGGAAGCGATGCAGGTGCGTATGTCTCTTACCCTTTTTACCTGCCCTTGTGAACCATTTTTGGATCTCGGTAAGTGAATCTGTCTGCAAAATTTTGCTGAGTTTTTCCAGTACCTGGAAGATGTACAGGATAGTTACCACAAAGGAAGAGAAGCTGATTCGTGACAGTTTTTGCACATGTTTTAATTTAGCTCTAGCTGTGTGAGTGTGCAGTTTCACAGCTGTGCGGATCTCCTAGCCTAAGATGTCCCATCAGTTTTGCCACAGTGTGAGCTACGGCCAGCAGTCTGCAAAAGGTGATGTTGAGCGAGTGCCGTGTACACAGCACTTAAGAGACACAGGAAGGAAATCCTAAGCAGTGTTTACTACATATAAAGCCCCTTGCATTGTAGCATGTAATATTTGCAGGCTTTTTTTTAGAGAACAAGTTTCAGCCCATGTGCCAGCTGCCTTGCTCCCCCAGTGATTGCCAATAGCAATAAATGCTAAATAAGAAGAATAAATGCTAAATACAAAAGTCAGCAGACTCCACACTGGGGTGGCGGGGGGTGGAAAATCTGGCCAATAAAGTCCCACGCCATCTTCAAGAGAAATAAAAATGTGTAACATCATAGGAAGTCTCATACTGTAGCACTCCTGCCTTACCTTTATTTCCTGATCCAGGTAGCTCTGGTCAGAATTCACGTTCTCCTGGACGTGAGGATCATAATGCAAGTTGACAAATGGAGAGGAAGGCTGGCTGAGAGGCGCGACGTGGATTCCCTGTCTATTTGCAGGTTGTCCAGGTGCTTGGAGTTGCTTTTTCAAAAGCTTTTCCAAAATAGAAAACTGTGTAAAAGAATGGCTTGACTCCATTTAAGCAGCAGTTAAAGGCAACGTGAAGTATATATGTAACATTAGTCCTCGGGGTATGCAGCAGAATACACATCTAAAATGGTTATTTGGTGGCATATGACCATCTATAGGTTAATTGCTATAGCTTCTAATATAGTCACTAATAATAATGCATAACATCGGATGAGAATGAAAGTGATGCCGGGCAACTACTGATGGAAATCAGATGAGGAAGGGATTAAATCTGGACCTCTGTGGTCTGTTTGCTTTTCCATCACAGGTTTGTGGTGTGCTGCTGAGCCTCTACTCTTCATTTCTCTGCGTGCAGGCTTCACCAATCTACTAAAAGGCCCAAGAATCAAAACGTGATCGGCAGAAGGTTCTGTTTGTAAGTGCAGAGGAAAAGCAAAAGGCAGGTAACAGCTATTAGGAAACAGTAGTTTACTGGGTGTGGCTGTATGGCAGTGTCTGTCCATTATGTAGTTATTTTGCAGCCAAACGACAGTAAATACAGTTTGAAGAACTGTGTTCTGCATGTATAAGTGAACAGTAAAAATAAAGCATGGTCTTTACTATACCCAGCTCAGGAACCAAAGAACAACTTTTAGACAGACCCCCACCCGCCAGTTAAAATAGAAAAAAGGAGGAAACAGAGTCCTTATTTTCAGCATCTTTACTGCAAAACGTCTTCGTAGTGCCCTCTGCTGTCCAGAACCAGTGCAGAAACACTTGCTTTTTCTCGAGAGTGTGCAGCAATCCTCCTTGTGATACCATTTGTAATGGAATACTAACTTAGCCCTCAGCTCTCGTACAAGTTGCAATAGAGGAGCCAGGTAATTAGACAGCCTGCAGCTTGAGACTAAAGAGCTATTCCAGAAAGCATCTTTTCCTGAAATTTATTTAACACAGCTGCAAAGCTGGATCTAAATGCCAGTGTGCTGCTTCTACAAACAGTGTCAGCAAAAGTAAAACTGTTGGCAGTAAGTAATCTAAAGAATCTTTGTGTTGTGAGGAGAGGAAGCTTTTTCCTGTGCTTGTGTGCTGTATATTGTGATGTTTTTTCCACAGCAGTTTGAAACAAAGTGAATTTTATTCCCATCTTCATTGGGTTTGACCATTTTTCTTGCTAGCAAAGCACAGTGACGTTACAGGGCTGAAAGTGATACAGTTATAGCTTGGTTATCACCCTAGTTGACACCATGTCCCTTCCAAGCTCTCGTCTTCTACACAGGGGATCCTCACGTGCCTCCTTTTGGTTCTACACTGTCCTCTTTAACAGTCTGAGACTGTCACTCCATGTTACACTGTTGAGATGTGAGAGAGAAAGTGCCGAAATAGAGAGCTGTGTCTTTTTTCCCCTTACCTTTTCAGATGAAGTAGGGTAATTTTGAATCCTTTCAGGGACATCTGCACATCCTCCTGGAAATCAACAGGCAGAGTGTTTTCTCAAGTTGAAAAATAAGGGCCATAAGATACACCTTACGTTATATTGGGGTGGGGGGCATTTTTAATTACAAAAATGCACAAGCCATATTTTAGATATTTCTAAGGGGCTGTATTTCTTTCCTTTTTTGTTTGTTTGCTTTTACTACCTCACATAATACATTAGTGCAATTATTTGTTGAGATGCCTAAGAAATCTGAAGAAAATCCTGGGAAGTGTATTTCACAGATGCATGCTTATAGTGCTGTGTAACCACTACTGCAGAATGTTGCTTACGAATGGAATAATTGTTGGTAATTGTGAAATTATTAGATGTCTATTGAGCATATAATTTCTAAAAGCTGTAAAAATGCAAGGGTAATTAATGAGGAGAAATCTTGTAAGATGTGGTGACTAACACACATAGAAGGGAAGAAATACTTGCCTTTTAAATGTACGTTCATTGCCCTATGTTCCCTTTACCTGAACCTGAGCTGTGATGACAGGGTGCCCTGGCTGAGACCCAGTTGTACCTTTCACAGCTCAGCTTCCTCTTCTGCTGCTGTATGATACGGCAGTTTGGTGCCTCTACTCACGTGTCACGGACTGTGAAGTGCCTAGCTCCCTTTGCCCGAAACCCTTGGGCTTTGGAAGGTAGCAGTTGGCAGATGCGTTGCTTGTGGTGTTCCCAGTTGGCACCCGCTCTTGATCAGCTTCTTGCCCGGGGATGACTGCGTTGGCAGCAGATGGGTGTTCTCTTGAAAAGCTGCTTCTTACAACACAGACCAGAGCGTTGTTTAATCCTGTGCAAAAAAAACCCCAAAGGATAGAGTCTTTACTACAATAAACACAAGCAGTTAACTTAGCAGATGATCTCCAAGGAGAGTCTGTGCTGAGTCTGTGCTGGAAGAATAAAAAAACAGAGGTATCAAATCTGAAGTTTGTATGTAATAATACAGGGCTTATGGAATGGTGTGCAAACAGTGAATGAACTTGGTGTACTTGAATAGATGGCAGAGGGACATAAGCAGTCTGTTACAGAAGATGGTGTGATCAACCACAACCTGAACAGTGGTGATGTTCCAGATAAAATCTGGAGAGTGGCCAGTAGGGTAAAGCACACTCATTTAGCAGTGCCAATCAAGAGATAAGTATCATTCTTCTGCTTGTCTTAAAAAGCTTGTGGTTTTCAATGAGAGTTGCAGCATTTAATGAAGAACTAGAATCCTCCTCCTTTCTTAGTCAGGGTAAAAGGAATTTTAAACAACCACTATTTTTGTCATTAACATAAGTCAGACTGGCTTTAACGTGGCAAAAGAAGCAGTGCTATTAAGTAGTTGATCAGGATTTTCAGAATCTTGATTCTGTTTCCTATCTGACACAAGACAAATACTAAGCAGAAATTAATTACAGCTAAACATTACTCTGCTGCGAGTACAAAGGTATCCACAAAATTACTCTGGCTAAGCTATATAAGACTTTGGTCTTTGCTGGCTGTGGTCAGCTTGTCTTTTTTACCAGGTTCTAGAAAAAGACATACACATACAAATACATACTTTATTTTTAATGTGTTCTGTATTTTTTACTTTAGGTGGATTTTACATTTTTATATACACATGCACACACAGACACACAGAATTGTGTACATTATATGCTGGATGGTCAATCTGAAAGGAGGAGTCGTGTTTTTTTCCTTCAAAAGCATCCCTTCTGAGATGCAAGAAATTCAGTTTTATTCAGAACGGATTTGGTTCTGCATCACCCTTCATCCCTTATTACAAAGTTATATCACAGACTCATCAACAACCGATACCAATCCTGATGCACTATCTACTTATTCTAACAGTCCCCAAGGAGCTCGGCAGAGACTTTTTTTCCTTTCACAACCCTTCTGTGCCTTCTGCAGTGTAAATCTGGCCATGTATCAGCAATTTACTTTCAGCCACTGCCGGAAAGATGTCTGTGTGCAAACATACAGGGTCAGCTTCTGAAACAAAAGCCCATCCCTAGAAGTACTGTATCTTCTGCTGATGCAGATGGCACACTGATTTTGACTGTCTTCCTTTCAGGTGCAGGTAGAGATCATAGCTAGATCTAGCACACAGCAGAGCAACACGGTGTTTTTAGAGCACCAGGTTACTCTTACTAAATGCTGTACTGTGTCATATGTTGCTTCTGGAAAGGTACAAGAATTATTTAGGTGAGAGCAGAATAGAGAAAAAACTTGTGTCAACCTCTGGCACTTACGGTATGCTTGTGAGCACAGAAGGAAAGAGGAAGAAATTCTTTTAGCTTAAAAGAAATCCCAGACAGTTGTCTTGGTGAAATAATTTTAGTTGTACCTTGTAAAGAATTTAGTGCTGCTATCCTTTACATTACTAACCTGAGATTGCTCATTGCTGAGGACAAGTAAAGATGCTTAGTGGATTGAAATGAAGGTAACGGCTTTTTTTGGTTAAATGCTTCTATTAGACAGAAACAGGAAATGGGAGCAGTGGGTACTTCTGGAACAAAATCATGTTACACTCGCATTTCTCTTTGTGCTTGCCAGGGCAGCAGTCCGGCTATCTGAGTGGTCCCACAATAGCTCTTACCTGGAATGTGACAGACCATCCTAGGATGGGGAATGTTCCTGGAGAAGTAGTACTTTCCCCCTGAGCAGCTAGGCTGAGAGTAAGGCCGGTTGTACTTCCACATGTTGTGGTTGAACTGAGCTTCGTACACTGACTTGAAATTGGTATTTGTTGTGTAACCTTTCTTATCCTCTTGCACAGTGTCTTTCTGCAGAGCAGACCGGCTCTTCTGCTGATCGCTTGAGGCCAAACGCTGGAGGTGAAGTAAAGAACATAAACTCACATGGACTGAAAGGTAGCAGAAACGTCAGTTACTGGTTTTCTTTTTACCTCTTCCCTATACAATTCGGAGAAGCTGTAAGCACGGGCAGGTGGAAGCAAGCTACCTACTGCTCCACTCCTAAGTAGTTACCTCGGGCAACCAATGCTGCTTGTGGGCACTGTCCACCTGCTTTTATTTTCTTGCAGTTTCTGCTCTGGTGCTCAGCTGCTCCTTGTCGTGCATATCCGAGACACATTTTTGTAGTAACAGACTATACTGAAGAAGGGCAAGTGGATTGCTTTCTGACTAGTGACAAGAAGCGCAGGGACAAGTAAGTGGTGTGATAGCAAAGGAGATGTCCAGGCCTTTTTGGTCTCTGTCTTTACTAAGGGTTGTGTATGCAGAGAGGCAGTCCCGTGTCTCTTAATACGTGGCATCTGTTCTAGATTCTGGTTTTAGAGGTTAAATAATAGACTTGTAGCTGTTATTACCGTTAACTTGTTTTACTTTTCCTTTCCTGTAGTAGCAGTCACTAATGTTCACAGTGTTCTTTGCCTCTGGCACTTGCTTAGGATACTCAGTACCATAGCGTCTAAGATTAGGAACATCCTAAGAATTGTGGTTTATTGAAGGCACCTTGCAAATGTCATACAGAGGGCTTAACTAACCTATTTCTTGATGATCCAGAATCAAGTCCATCAAACATAAGAAATTTACCTGGAAGAGCTGCTGGCTACAAGAGCCTGGATGGGCTGAGAATGGAATAAGCATTCGTCAGTTATCTGTTTGGGTCAGGAAGCAACATATTTTAAGGACTGTGTGGAGAGAAGAGGGTTGGGAAAGGACAGGACATCTTTTTAAGCAACCCTTAATGTTTTGCAAGGTTACCTTTTTATTCTGTAACTACATCTGACCAGGGGAAAAACTTGAGTGAACTGACAGATTTTGCAATGTGCACAGAAGGTCAACAGACGTGAGGAGGCTTGCCCATCTGAAAACAGAAAGTATGTATTCCAGAGTTGAAGGTCTCGCGTTAAGGTCATCCTATGCCCTGATAAACCAACCGAGGCAAGGTCAGTGTTTGTCACCTGTGAATCACATTTCAGTGCATGAGGATGCAGGGTGGAAGCTATAGTTGGTACAGAAATGGTCTGTAGCTTATGGCAAGCTCATCGTTTTTCTTCAAATTTAAAATGTCTGTATCTCGTGATATCAAAAGTAAAAATACACGTCTTCAGATTTTGGTTGTCGTGGATGGATTGAATAACTGAAATAATAAAAATGGCTATTTTGTGTAACATGCTGATTGTATTTGTATTTCTCAGCCAACTTTTATAACTTTGATTAAAAAAACCAAAATCTAATTGGGAGACTAGCCCTACAATTTTTTTAAACGTGTAGTGCTTACCATAAAATATTCTTTCTGTATGCTTGAGATTAAATGCTTACTCAAACTAGCGTATAAAGTAACTTGTAGGAGAAGACACTTTTTTTCCCTGGGTCTTCTGATTTTCTACATAAACATACTTATGCTTTTATATTGGCTACCTATAAAGGACTAACTATATCTAACTGAAGTTTTCTAAAATTAAGTTCATGTGGGAGAGTGCTCTTCTTTACTAAATTGTTTAGTGGATTTTCTTTGCTAATGTAAACTGTCTTGTAAAACATACTTTTAGAATCTCACTAGTTATTTAGCAACCTCAGAGTATTATGTACAATAAATGCTGGTACAATATGTTTTGGGGATTTTAGGGGTGTTACTTTACCAAAACAGCAACTTAGGACATTCGATACCACAAACAATTGGATTTGACAGAACAATGTTACCAGCCAACACTGTCATTTTTATATTGTAGCTAAAATCACACCCAAAATGTTCATTATCATTGCAGTACTCAAAAGTACTTAAAGGCTTCCCATTGCCTTACGAAGGATGTGTACGGCAGTTATTTAGAGTACTCTTATATCTGACTGTATTAATGGGCTCTCAAGAAAAAAATGTAACTTACATTGTTTCTTGCTTTCTCGCCAGTTCTGTCTATACCAGGAAAGCATGTAACCGATGGTGTAATGGACAGAAAGGTCTAACTACCTGAGCAGCAGCGCTGTAGAGGACCTCCTGCTTAGCCGGATGCTAGGTCGGTGGCACCTTTTTGGTAGCCGCAGCAAGTAACATTCCCCCTGTAGTGGGGATTCATGTCTTTCCTCGGGTTGGGGGTCTTCAGCTGAGCCAGCAGCTCGGCTTGCCTGCTCTGCCAAGCAGCTGTGGCAGGCGCAGGGCCAGTGATGCGGGCAGACTCCAGAACTGCTCCTGTTGATGCTTCCGAGCTGCGCGCCGCCATGGCAGCAGCCCAGCCGCCTCTTTTGCCCATTGTTAGCAGAGGGAAGAGCTTGTGTACCTCCAGTTATCCTGTATGTTTTTAGCACTCTTCCTCTTTAACATGAGAATATTCATGACCAGAAATAACCAATTTCTGTAGAGAATTAATAGTTGCATGTAGACACAGAAAAAAAGGCTCTGCACAGGACTATAAGGTCACCTGACCTTGGGGGTTTGTGTTGCAAGAAAATTCATACTTTTGGACAAGATTTCAGGGATGATTTTTTCTAGAGTACAAATGCAGTGCTACATAGTCTCAACAGGTGAAATTGTCATCATCAAGTAGGGTTAATGGGGTTAAGTGAGTAAGCATAAAAATGCATTTTCAGGCATTTACCGGTAAGGGTCTTAAATGTAGTCACCTGATTGCTATTTGAATCTAGTAACAGGAAGAAAATCTAGAAACCTGTATTGCGATGAGGCCACTGATAATTGCAGGAGATGCCTCCAATGGTGCTTTGCCCATGAAAATAAGATTCCTGCTTCCATGAAGGTTGTGACTCCGGTACACTTTTCAGGTCTCCTCAGAAATCCTCCAAGTTTACAAGCATTGTTATACAGACTTCAGACACTAAGTCACAGGACATTTTGTGTGTCTCTGTTTCGCAGGCTCTTACTTCCTTACCACGGCTCATATTCCAGAAAGCACAGCTATCAGAGATGACTTTGCCCTCCCTGTGATGGTGGACCAGAGTCAGCGCTTTTGGTCCCTCTGGAGGGTCATAGCAGTCCATTAGCTTGTGGTCTCCAGGTGCAACTATTTCAGGACATCGTACCTGTGAGTGACTGTTACTCATTTAATTTTTTGTTGGTTTTGCAAGCCATCTTGGGAACAAGGAGGAGGATAAAACTTTGGCTTTGAGGTCAACAGCAAATTAGATTTAAGTTTCTTGTTGTGATTTTAAGGTTTTTTGCAGAAAAACGGGGCACGTGCTCTTCCTTTTTGTACTCATCGGAAGTGGGCATATATGGCATTGTCTGCAAGAAGTTGGAGAAAAGCAAAAAATGGAAGAAGTGTGGGGAGGTTTTTTTACACCTGGAGGGGAAAAAGAGGAGTGTGTCTGGTGTGACTCTTTGTCACTACAACAAATGTTTGGATAACTTACAGGCTAAGATGCTATTGAATCTTTTCAAGACGAGAAGGCAGCTGATAGCAGAAGCTCTAAGAAAGGGTCTGTGCAGCTGCTAGCTTCTGATCCTGCAGCCCAAAATGGCCTGTTACCATTTACTTTGTTGTAAGGCCCATGTAGAGAAGTGGCTGTTGTCATGAAGGCACAGGGGTAGCATGAAGCATGGTCTTATTTTGAGTTATCACACATGGGGACACAAAGTGTCAGGACCCCTGGGGCATGTGTTAAGATGTATATTTTGTTTCTGAAAGCACTTTTACCAGTTCTTTTTAAATAAAGCCAACAAGGTTGGCATGAAATTGTGGATCTGCTTCCTCATGAATGCTGTGTGTCTATAGATGGGGGAAGAGCACAAGAAAGCCGGAGTTAACAGAAAATACATGTAAGAGTATCTTTGCTACGTGTAAGAGACAGCAGGGCATTGCTGGAAGGAGGAATTCAAGACATTCAAAGATGTGGAAAGGACCACAAGAAGTCTTTTGCACTGCTGTTCAGTTAATTTTTGAGTAAACTATGACAACAAAATGGCTTCCTGGAGACCACGACTGTCTGCCTATAGAACACAGTGCAAGCTGCAAACATCGTTTTTCCAGCATCCTGCAGTTTTGCGTGATTGCTTGGGATTTACAAGTAGTTGCTATAAAAGCAACTTAAGAAAACAGCCAACTGGATTTGTTAAACAGTCATTAAGATCTCACCTAGTGCAGTATTAATACAGCAAATGAAAGTTATGTTCTGGAACAACAGTCTCCTGAGATGCCGTACAAGGAGCTTAACTTTCTTTGGTAAACTGATGAAAGGGATCACTTGGGAAAACTTCTGTTTTTTACTAAGCAGAGGGGTGGATTCACTGACTGGGAAATTCAATCTAACTCTGTGACCTGGAGAGGTACTACTGCTGATGCTGCAAGACAATTCATAATGTGTTAAATGTTAAAGAGATGATGACATATCTAAAAGGAGAAAGGGACAATGGATGGAGTCAGGTGAAGGGCAGTAGTGTTAAGTCACCAAAGTTATGTGTTCTGTGGTGTTTGGATACTGTACGGTTCCCTCGTTCAGCTCAGCCTGTCGACTTCAGTGGAAGGTGAAAGGATGAAGTATTATTAAGATATCAGAATCTGGCAGTAATTCTGTCACTTTGCCTTTTCACACTTTCCCCAGAGCTGATTTATACTTCTTCCACTATGATGCTATAAAAATACTTCGGTGATTTTTCAATTTTAAAAGGGATAGCTCTTTTGGACATGTATTTTGTTGCCTTATGAAAAAAAATTTCCAAATGTTAATTGAGGTTGAAATTGTGTCTGGGTCCACCATTTTAGACATAATGGAGGACCTTAAGTTACTCTTGAAACTTACTCTTATCTATCTCACATCAGTTATCTGTACCATCTTTACCTTGGACCTCTCTCCAGTAGTTTGGGCTCAACGTGAAGTCCTATTTTCAAGAGCCTAAGTCTTGTGGAAAGTAAGAAAGATTTGGCACATAAGCTAGGTGGATACCTAGGGAAAACTCAGAAGGAGATTTGGGGATTTGCATGTGCAGAATATCAAATCCAAGAATTTATGCAGTGCCCATCTGTATAAGAAGACAGCCAAGATGTTCTGTAGAAGCATAAAACTGAGCTAGACAATTAAATTTTAAAGGCACATTAGCTCTTGCACCCAACCAGAACTCAAAAGTTGAGAAATATAGGGGCAGGTACAGCGGAGCATTGCAGATTTGTTTCAACTTTGGATCAAACAGCAGCTGAAATCTTGAAATAAAAGGCTGGCTGGAAATGCTTTGGGAGTTACTGATAAAAGTCTCAGTGAAAGATAACTGAAAGAATTCTGGGTCGGTAGGTGATTCCAACAATTTCCTTTGGTTTCAAAATTTGTTAATGTTTATTAAAGCAGTGGTTCTCAGGAGGGGGTATCTTCCTGTCTGTGGGAAGGTGTTTCTGCAAGACTTCTAGTCAAGCTGGAGCAACACAATATCTGTTCCAAAGTGGCATCCAACTTTTTGATTAAAAAAATAGAAGATAGAATAAGCAACTTTAGCTACAGTCCTGGTAGCAGTCCTGTGCAATTTCCTGTGCAATTCAGAGGATTATCACCTGCATAAAGATAAAGATCTGTAGTTAAGTAAAACCATGAACCACCTTGTCCCCATTCCTACAATTCCCAGCTTCAGCCCTATAGTGATACAGAAAGGAGCATTCAGGATGATACCATGGAGATACAAAGACAACTTTCTCAGTGCCAGATGTTCTTCAGGCAAAAGAAACACCATCTGTTTTCCATTGCATTTGTGGCAGTTGCTAGCTAAAATCAGTTTACAAGCAGAACAGCCTGGGACAATAAATAGCAACTGTGAGTAAATAATGACAAAACAAACGGAGATGGTGGATAAAAGCCAATTTGAGAAAAGCCTGTGATCTTTCTATGTTCAAATATCTCCAGGGTGTGAGGGGAGGGGCTGCTATACCATTTTAAGATCTGGATCCTTTCACGAACTGCCAGTTGAAGACATTGCAAGGCAGTTATTGTCAGTGCTTACTATCGATGGGGAACCTGCTTCCTTCTGGCTGAATTCCATGATTGTATCACTCCTTTCAGGCATGGACTTAGTATTTTCAGTAATGCCAGATATGATTATTTAACGTTAGGAACATTTATTCAGGGATTAAGTGCCTCTCTTGGTTCTGATTTCAGGCTAAAATCAGGCAGTAAATTGCTTTGCTTCTCTGAGCTTTTTCTTTCCACCTATTTATCTTGCTGATACCTGACAACCATAATTGCGTTTTTGATCCGAAGTTATGCTGATGGTGGGCATAAATCTTCCTCCACCTCCCCTGGTGCAGTGATGCGCACCGAAGAGGTGAGGTGGGACTGAAAAGGAGAGCCAACAGAACTCTACAGGTGGTTTTGGAGATCGCTAAATGCACTTTTAATTTTTTTGTATTTTGGTTTTACATATTGTGTGCAAGCTGGCACTCTGGTGTTCTAGCTCATGGCATGTTATTTAAGAAAGCACATTTATTCCTTGTTTGCAATCTACAGGCCTGGCTGTACAAGACATTCAAGGCGGACACACTTGCACATTTCAGGCGTGGCCCACTAAAGCATTGCACTGGAAGCAGAGATGAATCACTGTACTGTTTTATAATAGGGAAAGACAAGGAATTAGTTTCTGATAACAGAAATAAATATTTACATGGAGTGCTCTCAGGCATTTCTTAAAGAAAGATCCTTCTTTGAATCCCAGCTTCAGCTGTACAAAGTTAACAAGCCTGTAGAAAAATAGGCAGGGAAGTTCTCTGCTTCACCCTGCCACCCCCAAGGAAGATCAGCTCTGGTACGCTTGTCTAACCAGGTCTTACAGACCTTCAAGATGCCATCACCTTGTGGTGCCACAGCACCTCCAAGCAATCTACCTTTTTTGCTATCCACACTCAGAGAAAGTTTTTTTCTGAAGTGTAATTTGAATCTTCTGTGTTGCAATTTAAGTCAATTTTTTCCCTGGCCACCATGGAGATGAAGAACAGAACATTGTAAAGCTAAGCTGCACAGAAGCTCTAGGAGAATATGATCACTGTGTTTCACCATCAGGCATCATTGCTCTGCTTAAGAAAGCTCTGATTTTCATTGCTGAGCTTTGTAGAGTTTTAGGTACTGCCAGAACCATTACTCGGCAATCCTGAGCAGCTGCTGAATGGCAGAATACATCCAGAGATCTTTACACCTGTCTAATAAAACATTAGAAAGGCCATAAAGGCGGCCATGACTTGATGAACCTGAAAAGAAAGTCTCAGAAGCAGAAACTATGAAGGGGATATAGCAGAAAGTCAAACCTTCTGGCTGAAGTGGGCAAACTTTCTTTTAGCGGGATGCAAGGGGAGGTCACAGCAAGGTGCCATGAGTAAGCCTGTTGTCTTGTTCCCTTCCTGCTGAGACTCAGCCCCCTTGGTGATGGGTAAGACGTGACAGATCTACTAGGTTTCTGAGTCAGGGACCCCAGCAGCGTTCATCTGCACCTGTGCTGTGGCAACTTCCCAAACACTACGCTACTGCAGGTTAGCGTACTAGCCTGCTGCTTGTCCTTTTCCTGGACTCGGGTCAATTCATCTTTGATTTGGTTTCCACATAGACTCCTGTCCCATGTCATACATGCTCATTGACCCTGTGTTTGCTTATGGAGCAACTGTGTTTGATTCTAGACTTGCCTCTGCAGGAGGGCTTCTGAATGTTTGAGTGGAAAAGAGCCTCTCCAATTACCCACATCTTGGGGGCTTTCAGTCAAGAAGTTGGCCACTGACGGTGTTCTTTGCAGTGCGGGTTGATATGCTGCACAGGGGCGTAGCTGGCCGAGGGGATCCACACTGAGCAGTTATTCCAAAAATCTGTTCTTAAAATCCTTCAAGCTTGAGAATAAGGTCAGAGAATTTTGAAGAGTTCCAGTGTTTCTTTGATTTAAACAGAATTTTTATTGCTCAGGATATGTTTGTTGTAGATCCAGCATGCAGCTCATGAAGTAATAGCACTAGGTTCACTGCTCATACTACTGGAAAGTATCCTTTTACTTCACAGGGGGATTTTAAAATAAGCTTTGAGTAAGCACACATTTTTCTTGTGATAACTTATTCTGAAAGGTAGAAACGGACTTCAGTATGACTTCCAAATCTATGGCTCACTAAACTTTGGCCCATCTTTGAAATGTATAGCTTACTTGTCTCTCTTCCAAGGTGGCTCTCTTAGCTGGAACAACAGCATCTACAACTGACGCTTCTAAAGCCAGCAAACAATAAAATTGTTGCTTCATACTCGTGCCCTTTTGCTCCATTTTTACTTCACGTAGTGCAAGATGTGCTTTGTTCTTCTTGTTTGTTCTTCTGTGATTTTTCAGAGACCTAGGAGGAAGATAAAAGGCATTATTTAAAAAAGGGGTGTTCATACTTGATTCAGTACCCTAGATATTATTTTCCTCTTCAAATTCTTCTAATACTTTCTCTAAACCTACAAACTTTCAGAACCAGCGTTCAGCTAATTTGCAGCTTCCACCTTTGACTTTTGTTCTTCAGCTTACTAGAATGAATAAGGCATTGTCCCATGAGCAATTGACTTATTTTCTGTGTGTTTCATTTGTGTATTTTCTGTCAGTTTTGTGTTCTCACAAAACTGCATGGCATCATCCTGTGCTTGCTGAATTCAGCTGTTGCCTTGTCATGCACATTTGTATCATCTTCAGGTATAGTCTCTAAGCTGTTTGACCGGGTTTAATTTGACCTGCCCTGCATGCTAGCTCTGAAGCTTACCTGCTGCTCCAGTTTATCTCTGTACTTCACACTGATGAGCACCTGCAATGTTTTGTGTACCTAATCCTTTGGACAGCCTTATATGTGCAGGTGGAAAAATACGAAGGGGTTGAGCAGTCACAGCTTCTGTACAGTGTAAGGTGGGGCTTCAGAAATGTTACATGTTTTTTCTATCTACCACTAACCTGGTAGCCCAGAGCTGAATCTTTTCTGCTTATCAAGTTCTGAAGAGTAAGAAGTGACTCATAAAAGAGTAATTTGGAAATTGCTATCACACGGTAGGAAGAAATGCTGAATTTTCAACTTAAAGAGCCTCCAGAAGGCTAGAACTATATTTGCTTGTTTATCTTTTAACAGCTGAATCACTGTTTGAAAAGAAACATACGTGTACCTTGGTAAGCTTAAAAATAAATATTAACAGTGTAGATGCAGGAAAAAGTAACCTATTTTAAAAAATGCTTAAGTATTAGCTAAAGCTAATATGCATTTTGTTATTTGTAGGGCAGAATGTATAGTTGCCACTAAAAACTGCGATGCGTAACTGCCCTTAAAAGCTTTTCTCTGTCAAGAGTTCAGTCACTTGAGCTGTGATTATAATATTCTCCTGTTAAATTGGGTCAGGGTCAGTACGGAAGAACTAATTTTGTTTATGTTAAAAGAAGGTTGTTTCAGAAACTGCTAGCGCTCTTTACCGGGAGTCAAGTTCATGCACTGATTCAGGAAAGCAAGCGACGCAAGGCTGCTCAGCTCTGGTAGTGAGGAGTGGGAAGCAGCTGTACAGCTGTACTGCCTGTGATGTGGAAGTAAAGAACCACCACCCTCCACTATAAGCGCCTGTAGTCAGAACGTGTAGCTATGGCTACAGTCTGCTGGGCATGGTCAATGTTTCACACCCTTTGCCCAAGTTGCAGTCCCCAAGTAAAGATGAGCTGGAGTTGCAGGAACAGCCCTTTGTTGCCTGCTCCTAACTTTTTTGGTGTGCAAGCTCACCAGCCATTAACAACTCCAGTGTGGTGTTCTGCCCCTGTTGCTACGTTTCACTGGGATCTGCTGAGGTTAATAAATCACTGGAGAGAGAATATTAGTGCCACAGGTTCAGCTAGACAAAGCGAGATAAAAAGCTGATAAAGGAATCGTGCATCATATTTTAATTGCGTAAGAAGGAATACGATACATAGATAAAGAAAAATTCTCTTCATAGTGAACTGTCCTCAAAGGGGAGAGGATGGATCTAGGGATCAGTTAAGTATTTTCTGGCAAGTATCAGAGCAAAGTGTTGAGCCTGAGGGCCTGTGTGAGCAAGTCGTAGTTTTCCTGCATGCCGGGGCCGCTGCACACCTTCGAGCCCGGGCATCTTGAGCAATCTGGCAGAGCAATGCAAATAAAGCAGCTTCTGCCACACAGTTATGCAAGTCGGCTTGTGTTTTGCTGGTGCCACGCACATTCCTTTTTCTTGCCACCTTCTTTCTAAAGACTGTGCCACCTACCCCTGCGCAGGCTGCAGACAGGATCTGCAGCCCAGTGTTCCCAGTTGGAGGTACCCACTCTGGCCAAAGGAGATGGTTTCCAGGTGGCCTCCTCAGGTCCACTCCCTGAAAAAAAACATTTCATGGACTTGATAATGTGTATAGCTAAAGAGATGAGGAGAATTTTGAGGGGACAGGAAACAAAGGGATCACAGAAGAGACTGATAAGGAAAAGGGATAGGAACTTTGGAAGAAGGGAGGAAAGAAAGGAGAGAAATAACTGTCCAGGAATAGACTGGAGTAGAAATACTTCATGCTGGTCCAAGTTTTTCTGGGAGGTGCAAGTCACTAGGTCTTACCTCCTGAGGCTTTGTAGAACTGTCAGCACGTTACAGGAAGGTAAGTCACATTGTTTTGGATGTATTTCAATGCGGAGTACACAGAAGGTGTCTTCTGTCTTGAAGGCCTTACTGGGAGAATTTAGAGGAGGTTTTTTTAATATACATTATTTTTGTGTTGACATTTTGTGTTACACTACCAATCTTGTAATTGCACCACATCCCACACTTTTGCAACTTGACATGACAAGGCAACCTCTGTGATGGTGGTACTGCCTACACTTTCCCAGAGGTGCCCAGCCTTCTCCTCTGAGGTCTTTAGCTGTCACTCCACTCTCAGGTCACAGATGTATGGGGAAATTGAGTGTGCAGGGAGCCAGGGAGCAGATTTTCCTCTAGCTGGGAAAGCAATGGGTCTTTTTTGCTTTTTGAGGTTGGCCATCCGTATGTGCACTCTCCCAACTGATATGTCAGGGTTGCAGCACGAGGGCTCTGCTGGCTAGCTGGTGGGAAAAGGGGCTCAGAGCAAGGTGGTAACAAGCCCATGTTTGAGCAACTTCTTGAGAAAGAATGCAAGTTAAACTGGCCAATGTTGTATAACCATACAATATATTTTGTCAGCTTGTTACTGTAAACCGTATGCAGGAGAAATAATCTGTTACTTCCATCTAGATAAAATCCACATGGTTAGAGTCACAATGTTGATGTGTGAGCTTGGCCAACACAGAGCTCATCTGAGGTTCCTCTACCTTAGATGTGCCACAAAGAGTATACAGTTCCGAAGGCTTCTAAGCACAACATGTATCTGCTATACTGTAAGCAGTCATAGCTTATCTGCAGCATTATCATAATGCAATACACTTATGAAATTAGTTTCCCTATGAACTTTGAGATGACCTTAGCAGGTGAAATTTCTGTGGCGTCTGTAGCTCTGTACTCTCAAGAAGCAGCAAGGGAGATTAATTATGACCACTTCTACATAAAGCAAAAATATGTAAATACACTATGTTACAGTGGGTGATGTGACAGTTGGAGGCTGTCTTGGGCACAGCAATCACAAAATGACAGCGTTTTC
>VZTL01063776.1:78207-95912 GCA_013400535.1 Scopus umbretta
CCCATAATCCAAGGGGAAATGGGTAGCGACCTGCTACACCATTTAGACACACACAAGGCTATAGGACCAGATGGGATCCACCCAAGGGTACTAAGGGAGCTGGCAGAAGTGCTCACCAAGCCACTTCAACCCTTTATTAGCAGTCCTGGCTAACCGGGAAGCTCCCAGTTGACTGGAGGTTAGCAAATGTGACACCCATTTACAAGAAAGGCCAGAAGGAGGATCCAGGGAACTACAGGCAAAGGTCTTTTCCAACCCAAATGATTCTAGGATTCTATGAAAAGTCCTGGGGGGATGGGGAGAGGAGCTTAGTTTCAAAAGAGCATAGCAGACTGTATGGATGAATACCCTGAGGTCTGCCATTCCCCAGGTGGGAGACAGGTCACCATCTATGGACTCTGTTAGCCTTTTTCCGTAGGAAGCCTCAGGCCAGACTCTCCATTTTGCTCTGTAGGTCTTTGGAATTGTTTAGCAGGTGCTCTTGACCTCCGTTCTTCTAGCCCTGGCCAAACAGCTCACATCCCCAGCAGGCTGGAGTTGCATCTCTGAGGCCGCTAGAACACCCCGCTGTCCCTGAAGTAGCTGCCTGAGGTTGCATACATCTACCGCATTTCTCCCTGCTTCCTCTCCCTGTACCTCTTCTTAAATTAATTGCAGTCATACAGGTAAACCTGAGAGGCTGCTGTACTTAGTAATTACTGATCAGGTTATAGGCAGTATTTTACTGCTTTTTTGCTTGTTTCTCAAGGAATAAAAAATAAATCTCGATTTCAGAATGCTGGGCATAATTTGAAAATAGATGAGGCTTGAAATCCACAGCAAAGGCATGCAGTGCTGACCTCCACCCAAGCCCTCGCACCAGGATGTTGTGCCAGGAGAGGGCAAGTATGTGGGCATATGTGAGAGACTGAAAGAGTTAATGTATGTTGATGTCTCAAACATTGTGGGGAGACAAGTTAAGGTCTGCATAGCACCGCTAAACCACGGGGAAGCTTGTGAGAGGATGCCCGGTTCCAGTTCTGCCTTCTGATGTGCCCTGCAACTCACCACATATGGCCAGAGGTCATACAGAGGTTGTTTGAGGAAGGGGCTCACGACTACCCGAAAGACCCCTTGTGACCACCCCCGCAACGGCGCCTGCGCAGAACATCAAGAACCTTCTGGAACAAGAACCATGTAAGTCCTCGAGGGGGAGAGATCGGCGCGATTGAGAAGCGGGAACTGGCCTATCTATAAAAGACACAACTCCAAGGAGCCACATGTACACCCACTACCAGAGGACTGCCACGTATAACCTTTGCATCGCAAGATCCAAGGGTGATGATCTCTCCCCAGCTCCCCCCCTTTTCCTTTCTTCTTGTAAGTATTCCAGTTAGAACCCATGTTGCCTACCAGTACACTTTTCTAGTTCAGGTTGGTTTTTACCATCAATAAAGTGTTTAATTGATTGTTCGGTGTCATTTCACCATCCTTTAGCCTAAGGGAATCACGGAACCACCATGGGCAGCTCAGTTTGGATCGTGACAGCATGTGAGCAGCGATGGGGTCTGCACGTGTTGATAAAACTGACGGGTCAGACAGTCGCTCGCAAATGGAGCATGGTGTTGCACGTGGTAAGAAACGCGCATCATCTCACAGCACTTCTTGCTGACTTACTGATTTTTGTTTTCCCATCAGCCCAATCGGCATGTTGTCCTTGGCCACTGTTCACCGAAAGCCATTCCAACAGATTAATGAGTAGCCAGACAGTAAAACTAAGGAATCGGGAGCAGGTACAGCTGCAGCTAGACAACATCTGTTTCTTAACCAGCTTGCACAATAGCATGGTTTGATATATCAGCTGGGCTCTCACAGATGTCACCAAAGTAATTCTGCAAACCCTTCGTGTTTTCATTGCATCCCTGCTGCTGCGCTTTTGAGCGCCACTCTCCCCTTTTTGCACCTAGAGTGCCTCTGAGAGCAGTGGGTTTGGAGGGCAGCTTCCCAGGGAGGTGGACAGAGGGGACAGCTTCCAGCCAGGGCTTTTGCTTTCTTCCCATCCCATAGGTGGGATGCAAAAAGGGTGGGAAAGAGGGTGGGTGACAAAGGAATCGGGAAGACAGAAGCACTGTAGAGGGTGAGGTTTCAACAGATGGGTGGTTTCTTTTCATTCTAGCCCTTTGGCTGATTAAGGGGTGGGACTCTGAGTTGGGAGGCCTTGTTAAAAGGTCAGAGCAGCGCACTTGCAGGAGTACTTCACAAGACCGGCTTCCAGCGTGTTGGACAGGACTTGTGGTATCAGCAACCTGACTGCTTTGCAGCTGCCTGAATTCTTGGTGCAAGAAATCAGCAGTGGCAAGATTTGAAACAGACACACCGGCCAACATGAGCACGGCAGGCAAAGTAAGCAAAAGTTTTTATTAGAAAAGTTTCTTTGCTGCAGCTGAGTAATGCATTTTTAAATGCAGTTTCTTTGCAGGGACACCATAAGTCCTGGTGGTATAGCACAGATGAGAGTTTAGGAGGAAGCTGGTACAGGAGAGCTGCCTTTACTTGCAGGCCAGTGTACTCTCCTAGGAAATGGTTGCTACACTCCTGAAGGCAATAATTTTTTTTGTTTTTTAAACACTGATGCAACATAAGGTAACAGCACCAGAACAACCTCCCCCGGGGCTTAGCAAACTCTTTTTAATCTCTGATTGCACAGTTTAAAATATAAGACAATGTAGTAAGTGTAAGATCAATGTATTTATCAGCTCTATCAGTTTCCATTCTGAGATCCCACAGTGGTTTAAACTATTTTTGGCTTCTTTATAATTCATATCAGTTTGTTTTCTAAAAATAAAAAGACATAGTTAATATTGTGTTAAATTTCAGGGTGTAATTGTGCTGACATTAGGATGGTCATTAAATTTGAACACGTGTACAGCAAGTCAGGAGCTTAAGTTAATGAAGACCAAAAGTATCACATGCAATGCAATACTGAGCTGGGACTGAAATGAGTATTTACATCTTTGCTAGAAAGTGCCAGTAGAGATGCAGGTTAATACCGCTGCTGAAGACAGTGTATGTTGCTTCTTGTATTACCTGAGAGATGCTAGCACACACCCAGAGACATGCAAGAGGCATCTATGGACAGGAACCCAGAGATGGAAAACGACTGAAGACATGTCCCTTGCTGGAACGTGCCTTAAGACTAGGATCACTTGGTCTTGCTGCCAGCAGTCTTCTCTATTCTAAAATCAAACAAAACAAGAGAAAAAAAAATGCTCTCTTTAACTCTGAGATATCACAAGTGCAAAATGAATTGTAGTTCACTTGTAGGTAAATTCACCAAGTTCAGTCCTCCACCCAGCCTCGGACTGAGCACAGTAAATGAAGTGTTGTGATATAACTAAACTGCCTTCTTTTCACTGTGTTTATCTCAGAGTAATACGTGAGTTACCGTGCAGTTTACATGACCAAGCAGCATAAAATTCTTATGCTCTGTAAAAGGCTGTGTTTCTGCACCTACCCTCCCCCTGCTGCAGTAACTTGTAAGGCTGGTAGAACACAGGAGCAGAAAAAAACTCTGTGACTCCAGCTAGTGCTTGCCTGAACAGATGAAATCGGTGATAAGTGTGCTGTTGGTGCATCTGTGGGCTCCTGTTAGTCAGTAGAAGTTCACAGGGACTTGGCCATCAGAACAAGACATAGTTAACCAATGTCTAACTGTAAGAGAGATTTATTTGATCCCAGCAACCCACAGTTCTTGGCTACCTTTGGTCTTATAAACAGTACGTGTGCTTTGCATGTGCAAGTTGTGAAATCATTCTTGTGCTATGTGGGATGCAGTATAAATAGAAAAGCCCTTTTTTTTTTTAAGTAAGTTTCCTATAAAATGTGGTCCTTTAAAAAGTGATCTTTGGCCTCACTTGTGAATTTTTCACTCATCATGCTTGCATTTGACACATGAAACATTAAATGTAGTGCGAACCTCTCTTGAGTCTGTCTTTTTCAAAGCATTGTGCTCATTCCCACTTTGGGTCTGGCCGCTGAAAGCACGCTTATTTCATATGTTTAGTATTTCCTAGTAATTATTTTCTTTCTTACCAGTTGACAGTTTGTTGATAATTAGACATTATTCCTACTTCTACTTCAAAAGTTGCCTCATTTTTTTTTCCCCTGAGAACTTTGCAGCACACTGGTGTTAAGTTGTCCCAGTCATGCAGGATACTTACGCATGTGCTAAACTACTTGCATCGTGGACTCAACTTGCCTCCGTTTGCCTCTCAAGATAATGCCACCTGAACAGTTGCAGTCAGTAGGACTTACTAGAGTGACTGAGGACTTAATAGAGTGCCACCCATAAGGGTGACATGGGAAATCATATTCCAGGGCCTGGAGCCATTTAAAACCTGAGATGGGCAGAGACCACCAAGGAAGACCAGGAATGAATACGGAGGCAGAGAGGCCCCACTACCTTTGAATACACTAGGAGCGAGCTTGCAGGGTGGAAACTGGGGCTGCCTTCTGTCTGAGAGCCTGGGATGAGGAGTGGGCAACACTCCTCTCTCTTTTGAGTGTGTTTTTCTCTCAGTGGCAAATGATCAGAGGAGCCCAGAGGCCCGTCAGCACCTGGACAAAGCCTGTGGAGCTAATGAGCAAACTTTAGCTTAACAGACAAAAAAGGCTGTCTTGGGTATTGGGAGTAACCCCACCTGAGGTTAAATATCCCTTTTCAGAAGCGAGGTACCTCAGCATGGATAATCTCGCACTAAAGAGACTGTTGTTCCTTCAGGATTACCTCGGCATAGTGCTATGTCATTTTGCATGGGTGTCCTCTCAGCTATCAGCTCATGGCTGAACTTGGGCTGTAATAAAACATTTATAAACCTGTATTGGGCTCTGAATTCCATTTTTAGCAATTTTGTCAGTTCCCGACACGGGCAGACCTAGGCAATATAGACTTTATCAGAACCTGATATATGGTATCACTTAGTGCACCATCTCCAAGAAGACACAAATACACACCAGTAATCCAACATGGCAAAAATAATCTTCCAAGGAAGTCAGAAACAGAGAATGAGCAATAAGGATGGATAAGGTATCCAGTTATCCTAGGAGACTATTATACATGTTGCTGAAAACTTTGTATGATGGAAATATGGACACAGACATGATCTTGGTGGGAGAAAAAAATGGGCTTACACTGTGCCTTGCTGTTGGCTTTTTTGTTGCGTTTTGGGTTTGGGGTTTTTTTTTCTTGTAGTTTTCCCTCTCCTCCCCCAGATATGAGCAGGCATTTCACATGCAGAAATATATGAATCTGTCTGTGTGGTGACTTGCAAATAAAAGTGCCATTCCCTTTCTATTTACTCTATTTGCAGGTTATTAAATGCAAAGCAGCAGTAATGTGGGAAGCCAATAAACCATTTTCTATTGAGGAAGTGGAAGTTGCCCCACCAAAAGCACATGAAGTTCGCATAAAGGTACTAAAAATAAAATTTAAAACAACTATTATGACTTGCATTCTATCTTGCTGTTTATCAGAATTATTTCTATAGATTCTTAGGATCCAGTCAGAAAACATTCACTAGGTGAGTAGTTCCTAGTCAGTGAGCTCCTATGGAACATGCTTCAAGTCCTAAATTTGATCATGAGGTTCTTTTAAAAAAAAAAAAAAAAGTTTTTCAGGGATGGGTTTTTTGTTTATTAGCACACCTGTGCCTCTAATAGGCTGAAAAAATTACAATGCAAGGCAAAAATCTGAATCTCCTATAGTGTGGAGCAAGAAATTCTCTTTTACTTTGTTTGAACCTGTGCCAGGAACTAGCTCAGTAGGGCGGGGAGCTTCCTTTTTTAACTGGGTACTGAGCATCTGTGACTTTTCAGGAATTTTCTCAGTGGAATTCAGCAGCTGTTTTCATTTTAGAGCCATTTCAAGTGTTACACAAGTGAGGAGAACCCTCTCGTGGGGTTGACAACTCCATTTGTCAGAACAGAAGTTGTAAAGACATACCTGAATGTTTCAGAAGAAATACTGCTGTGCTACCTGCAAGACAAGGCAAACTGAGATATAAAATACTATGCGTAGCCTACATTTTTGTATATATAACACATACATATATTTAAAATATATAAATAATAGATAATAATTATAACATAATTATATATACTTTTATATAATTTTATATTACATATTTTATATTATATACATACATTATATGCTATATTACATGGTATGTTATATTTTATATAACATCTATTATATGATATATTGTAATATAATCTAAACATAAGGAATATAAAATATATACTATTTCTATGTTTATAAATAATATGTTATGGTTAATTTATATTTACATAATTTTGTAATACCTCTATAAGATTACAACCTTTTTCTATTTATTTATATATATATGAATATTAGGAATAATTTATTTTGTTCTGTTCTTCATATATAATTGTATCGCTAGAATATTGGTTCTGCCAGAGAATCAGTGAGATTCTCTATAGAGCTCAGTAGCGCCCAGCAAATATTCACAAAGGAGCCTTGCTTTGTTGATTGAAGACTAATACAAACCATGAAAGTCATGAATCGCACAACCAAAAGTGTTTTACTTGTATCGTGTGCATATGTGATTTTGGAGGGAAGCAAGTGACTTCTCCAAATCTATGATATCATTTCACTTTTGCATATGACAGGATATAGTTAAATGCTGAAATATTCCTGTCTTTCCCCTAAATCAGGTTGTGGCCACAGGGATCTGTCGCTCTGATGACCATGCGGTAACTGGTGGACTGGTCACGCCTTTTCCAATAATTCTTGGGCATGAAGCAGCTGGCATTGTGGAGAGTGTTGGGCAGGGAGTAACTTCAATCAAACCAGGTACGAAACAGCACTGAACACAAACCCTGTGCTGAGTTTCCAGACTCCTGTTTAAGTCAAAGATGACTACGTGCATGAGTACTTGCATTGCAGAGGAAAATGGTCCAACTTTGAGTTTTTTCAAGGATGCTTTAAGGGACGCTATGTGCTGTTTACATCTTTCTGCGTTCCCAATCTTGATTTATTTTCAGATTTTCTATTCAATTTCTTTTGGCTTTGGCAAAAACATCTGCAGCTTGCTTTCCACCTACATAGTGCTTTTTCTGTCATGGGATTAGGAACATAGATTCTCTGCTGTTGGTCACAGGAAATCAGGTATTAGCTGCAGGTTCGTTAAACACATTTTACGCAGCTAATCTCTCTCAAGCATAAGGCAAAGCAGAGCACTAGACTGTATTTGAAAGCACCTTCTTTTAATTCTTCTAACAGTGTTGTGGTTTACCCCAGCATGCAGCTAAACGCCACACAGCCATTCCCTCACTCTCCCCCTCCACAGTGCAATGGGGGAGAGAATCAGGGGGAAAAAAAAGTAAAAATTGTGGGTTGAGATAAAGACAGTTTAATAGGACAGAAAAGGAAGGAATAATAGGAATAATAATAATAACAACAACAACAACAACAAGTGATGCACAATGCAATTGCTCACCACCTGCTGACCCATGCCCAGCCCGTCCCCGAGCAGCGATCGCTGCCCCTCGGCCAACTCCCCCCAGTTTCTATGCTGAGCGTGACGCCATATGGTATGGAATAGCCCTGTGGCCAGGTTGGGTCAGCTGTCCTGGCTGTGCTCCCTCCCAGCTTCTTGTGCCCCTGGCAGAGCATGGGAAGCTGCAAAGTCCTTGACTAGTGTAAACACTACTTAGCCACAACTAAAACATCAGGGTGTTATCAGCATTGTTCTCATCCTAAATCCAAAGCACAGCACTGTACTAGCTACTAGGAAGAAAATTAACTCTATCCCTGCTGAAACTGGGACAAACAGCTAAATAATCCATTGACTTCAGCAGACCAGAACTTAGGTCTGTGTGTTCAATTACTTCACTTTAAAAGTATCAGGGCACAAGTGGGGTGTCCACCCTGCTGCAGGCTTTGCTTGTGTGCAGCACCAGTGCAGGTGAGTCAGCACTGCTCACTGAGGGCTGGATCACTCTGAGGACACTTACCTGGACCAGCTGCTCCTCTCGCTACGCTCTCTTTTCACCACAGTGGGTGGATAGAGAAGTCAGTGAAAGATGTGGGTTTTCCTCCAAATGCTGCAAGATGAGGTGGGATTTCTATACACTTTTAAGGGACTGAACGAACTCTAACAAGGGCTAAATTATTAAGACAAAATAATGCATTGAGCAAAATCTGCATAGAAAAGCTCAATTTTATGCAGGCAGTTTGTTACAGTACCTAAGTAGTTAACTTTTAACACCTCTGTACTTCCAATGTCTTTGTTTGTACTGGCAAGTATGAAGTCTGTCCAAAGCAGGTTGGTGTGTATGGTAAGAAAAGGTTTTATTAGATATTTCCGCTTTAACTCCAAACAAATATATATATTGCAAATTGCAGTGATAGCTCTAACTGTTTTTTCTCTTACATCTGTGTTCATAAATCACTCTGTTGTCTAATTCTAGCTGCCACATGTTTCCAGGTGAGCTGAAACAGCAGGCCTGAACACTCACACACACAAGTACAAAAACACGTTTCTCAGATGTTGCTTAATTTACACCTTCAGGTTCTAAAAAAGGCTCCAAGACGTGCAAAGTTTCTTCAGCAGAATGATTACTAAGCCCATGTCACAGTTCTAAGTTATCTGAGGGTCGGGGTAGCGGGGGCATTTCGTGTTCTGTTGGCATTTTCCATTTTTTAGTGGAAATCAAAGATTTCCCTTGATTTTCAACATGTCAAGGATTAGCCACATTTTAGAACTGCCAAATCACAAATTGATCTGTATTAGGGATTACCTAATTTAGAGGTATTCTAATTTAGATTTCGAGATTATTAGGTATTTACCATGCACTGTCGCTGTGGAAAATGCGTAATAGTAACAAGTTGCACTGGGGAGCTATGCGTTACTTTGTTAATCGTATAATTGTGCTAGAGAATTAGAGGTGTTGTCTTAGCTTGTGTGTGCCACTGCTTCTCTGACAAATATTTTACCTACCTTTACTCCAATGCAACAGTAAGAGGACTGCAGATAGGAAGGAGACTCAAGAGGGCTGGCAAATCAATGTTTAATTTACCAGTCTTTGTATGCACAGTTTACAGCCCTGTTATCTTGGCACTCAAATCTGCTGTCCTAGTGGATGTCAATTTTTATCTCAGTTTCTTTACCTGTGTATTACTATTTTCCTTTTAAGTAGAAGATGCAATGAACTGCTAAATGAGTACTTCACGAATGTCAGTAACTAACACGGTTTCATGACATAGCTCAGAGTCAGTTCTATGAAAGACACCAGGAATTTTGCATATTGAATTTAGGTGTCATAACTTTGCCCTAACGATGTCCTCTATAACAGAGAGAAGCAGGGGCAGCAGAAGGAAATAAAACCAGCACTGCACTCCTAGTGCATATTTGCCTAGGGATTAAATATACTTGGCTTCATGTTTTTACTGCATGCTGCTTCTTTGCATTTTTTAATCCTCTGTCATTACTGTTTTATTTCTAGGAGACAAAGTTATTCCACTCTTTGTTCCACAGTGTGGGGAGTGCAGCAGTTGCTTAAGCACCAAGGGTAATCTGTGCAGTAAAAATGAGTGAGTTTTCCTGGGTTACCTACAACTCTTATTTGATTTTTATTTATACAAAACTGATCACATTCAACAGATTTCACTTGCCATTATTTCTCATCATCTTTCAAACAGCATTGGTTCAGGTGCTGGATTACTGCCTGATGGCACCACAAGATTCACCTGTAAAGGAAAAGCAATTCACCATTTTATTGGTACAAGTACCTTCACTGAATACACAGTAGTGCATGAATCTGCTGTAGCCAAAATTGATTCTGCTGCTCCTCTGGAAAAAGTTTGTCTAATTGGCTGTGGATTTTCAACTGGTTATGGGGCTGCTGTGCAGACTGCCAAGGTAAGTATTGTGATGGGTCTTTCTGGTATCTCATGGGGTCTGTTCAGGATTAGGTGACCTACGAGTGGGTCATCAGCATGGCAGCCAGGAGGTATAGATTCTGTTGAGTTCAGGGTGGAAAGAAGATAGTAGTTCTTTGCTTCAGTTTCTCTGTCTCTAGGGTACTCAGAAATCTTCAGTTCAAAATCCAGTAAAAATACTTATTACCATCTATTAAGTTTTCTCTCATAGCTTTATCACCCCTAGAAAAATGTTACAACACAAAATTTGTTTTATTGTAACTTAAGTCTAGGAATACATGGAAGCCTATCTATACAACACTCATAATTTGTAGCAATACATGACTGACTTTTACAGCTGGCGCTCTCTCTGGTGGAGTGACGCTACAGATCTTGACACCACTGGCATATAAAGTGTCATAAAAAAATGTGTCTCTAAACCTGAAGCTGAGACATGTCATGAAAACCTGGCCTCAGAAATGTATTTTAGGGACAATTTATCTTAGTCGCATGTAGGATTATAACAGTATAGGTGGCTACTGCACTAGTCGGTATGCATGTGCAAATTCCTTCTTGGCAGGTGATCTTTAAATTACAAGAAGCGACCTAAGTGAAAATACGTTGAAAATAAGAAAATGCATTGTACTTTACCTAGACTGTAACAAAATGCCATGCTTATATGTTTATTACAGGTGGAACCAGGCTCCACCTGCGCCATCTTTGGCGTTGGAGGAGTTGGCCTCTCTGTTGTCATGGGCTGCAAGGCGGCTGGAGCTGCCCGCATCATTGCTGTTGATATCAACAAGGGCAAGTTTGCCAAGGCCAAGGAGCTGGGAGCCACAGACTGCGTCAACCCTAAAGATTTCAAGAAGCCTATTCACGAAGTGTTGATGGAAATGACCGGCCATGGTGTGGACTACTCCTTTGAGGTCATTGGCTGTACCGAAACCATGGTATGCAAACAAAAGATGTGGTCAAATGATGCAGTAGCTTGTTAGCTCTCTTTACTAACCCACTAAGCACCACGGGTGAGTTGCTGAGAGATACTAGCAAAGTGTCATGCTGACTTCAAACCTGTTAAGTCCAGCTATCTGCCACTGAGATGCAGGGACAGAAGCATGCTCAAAAACTTAGGAAAGGGAACTTCAGTGTAGTCCCCTGGCCTAACCAGGGTTGCTAAATTTCACGTAGCCCACTATCTGCTTTCCAACAGTGGCTTATCACTAATGACGAAGGCAAAATGGGGAAGGAGAACAAAGCTAGGACATATCTAACCCATGACAGCAGATACAATGGTGTGAGCAGACACAATGGAAATTATTTGAGACGGTTTCAGTTACAAAAAATGAATTGCAAACTGAGCCCTGAGAGGTTGAGAAGGAATTCAAACTTTCGTGCCCCAGCGGCAAATCTTTTATGACTCGGGGGTGTCCCTCTCTTTCAAACGCAGGCTGCAGCCTTGGCCTGTTGCCAATACAACTACGGAGTCAGCGTGATTGTGGGAGTGCCCCCTGCAGCACAAAAGATCACTTTTGACCCCATGCTCCTCTTCACTGGTCGCACCTGGAAAGGGTCTGTCTTTGGAGGTAAGGACTTGGACAGATGTGATTTATCTGGCTTGGGAAACTTGTAAATCATCTTGAATTAAATAGGATACATCTAAATTAATTCCTTAGGTTGTCCTACTGGAATAGCTATTTTGCTGACAAAGAAGCACAAAGGGAATTAATTATGGGAAGTGTTAGTTAATGGCAAGAGAAGGAGAGTGAAAAATGGGGAAGGAGGGAGGGGGGAAAAAGGGGAGAGAAGAAGAGGCAGAGAAAGAGGAAGAGATAAAAAGACAAAAAATAGAGAAAAAGAGGGGAAATAAAATAAAGGGGAAAATAAGAAAAAAGGGAGAGAGAAAGAAAGGTAGAAGAGAGAAAGAAAAAGGGGGGGAGGGGAGGGAGGAGTAGAGATAAAAATAGAGAAGATAAAAAGAGATAAGGAGAAAGATAAAATAAAAGGAGAAAGGGAGAAAAAGATAAAATGAGGAAACGGGGTAGGGGAGAGGAGAGAGGCAAGGGGAGAAAAAAAGCAAGAGCAAAAAGGAGAATGAGAGGGATAGTAAGACAGAAAGAGTGGGAAAGAAAAAGAGAGAGTGGGAGAGATGGAGAGTCAGGACCCTGAAGGACACCAGGGGTCAGACCCACCTGACTTCCACATAGGTCAGACCCCAGCTCAGCCCCTTGCCAGCTGCCATCAGTCCCTTCCAGTTCTTTCTCTTTTCTGAGCTCTCCCAGCAGAGTCCCACACTCAGCAAGCCCTAGTTCACTGAACACAAAGCTGAAGGCCACAGAAAACTTACTTCCAACAACAGGTTTTCTCACTCACAACCAGTTCCTCTGATGTATTCAACAGACACCAGAATAAAATAGCAGACAAATTAGGTTCCTCTGGAAGGGCATCCTACTATTTGAGACAGCTTTATCTAGTAATGCTTGTAAGAAAAACGAGACTCATCCACCTCACTACTCCCCCAGTTTTGACCAGGCAATCCAGTTTCCAGTTACCGACACAGATGTCAGCCCTCTGGCTTTTGTATGATGTATGATTTAGTGGACAATGCATCAATAGACAAGTTGAAACAGTATTTAATGTGGGGGTAGGTTTGGATTCTGTAAAGATTCAAGTTTCTACTGGTCTTCTACCAGTAAAGCACTTCCTGAGTTTGTCATATGTAGAATAGCTGCAATTCATTCCATGTTTCCTGCTGGCACTCTGTGTTACAAAAGTAAAGACATCTGCAACATTTCATCACGCTATTCTGCTATAGAAAGTTTATCTAAAAATTTAAGCTGCCAAGAGTTTTATCTATTTTCATAAGCATTTAATGTTTCATTATCCATTGTTTGTGGGTGTTTTCAGGTTGGAAGAGTAAAGATTCAGTCCCTAAACTGGTTGCTGACTACATGAAGAAAAAATTTGTTCTGGATCCATTAATAACCCACACACTTCCTTTCACTAAAATCAATGAAGGGTTTGATCTGCTAAGGACTGGGAAGAGGTAAACATTGTTTAATTGTAAAGGTTCTGTGCAAATAGCCTAAAGTAGCCGTACGATAACACAGAGCATGACTTCATGGCAGAGAATGGGGAAGGCAGCCCACTACGCCCCTTAATCTTGCCCAGTGTGTGTCCATGTGTTGCAGCTGTAGTAATGAAGCCAGCAAAGCTTTAGCTTTTGAAATGCAGTGGGCCCTGTCTTTCCTTGTAGAGGAACCTTCAGATTCTAGTTTGCGCAGACGCTCTGGGTGGTTGAGGAAGAAAAGATCGCACAAATGAGGAAGTCTCTGCCCGCTGCCCATGGGAAAAGAGCACACAACCAAGGGAGCCTGGGAATGCCAAGCTGTAGAGTGCCAGGGGTTAGCTACATGGCATTCCAAGAAACGTTTTAGGATGAGGAGCAGGAACACAGAAATAGCCTATGTTTACGGGAAGAGCAACTCACCATTTGTCCTGTGAGTTAGGGAACACAGTCCCAGTGCAATTAGTCCTAAAGTCACTGGGTAGTCTACCTTGAACTCCAGAGCTTTTCAAAAAGGACAAGTACTTGGTGTATATATACATCGCAAACTCAGAATTTAGCTCTTGTGCATTCCTCAAATGTTTTGAGAGTTCAGCTCAGACTCTGTTTTCATAGGGTGTTGAAATCGGAAATACTATTTGCCAGAGCCATTTGACAAGATTCACCATGGGAATAACTGTCAATTCTCCTTGGCAGAAATGGGAAATACATTTGTGTATCTTAGTGTGTGTGGGGAGTACCCTTTTTGAAAGCTCTAGCTGTTTATAACATACACAGTCTGGAGAATTACATTCATGTTTTCTTTTCATTGTCATTTGCTAGCAGTTATTTTAGGGATTACTTGCTTTAAATACAAAAAGCACGTAACAAAAGAATTAAGCCCCCAGGTTTGTTCTCAGGTTCTAACTATGCAGTATGCGTTTTTTGACTGTCCTTATTTTAAATGTGCTGTAAATGTTAGTTTTAGATTTTTTGTGTAACGAACAGGGGAAAGTGGTGAGGACAGAGATGCCATCAGCTTTGCTAGAATACTGACAGTCAACCTGAAGATGGAGACATGTTGCAGGTGACCATTTTTACTAAGTGAAACACTTCAGTGTTTCAGCCCAGAATAAGCCGTACGATTCAGAGGTTACCCTTAGAGCCATTTGTAACTGGAAAGATGTGTCTAAGCCCCCCTCCAAGGACTTCCCAGGCTATATTTGGTGGTTAAATGCCAGGAGCCCCGGGCTTCATGTCTGAAGGCTTTGCAGTCTTGCATGAATTTTGTTCTCTGCACCTGCAACAAGGTTTGCACATCTGCTCTGCCATTTCGCTGCAAGCTGGGGCTGGGGGCAGCAGGGAGGAAGTACCCTGGTTGACAGCAATAGCCTCGATTTTCAGAGAAAACAGCAGTGTTTTGCTGATGTTAGCCCAGGGGCCTTTCTACAGTCACTAACTTACTATTTTACATTGCAGTATTCGCAGTGTCCTGGTGTTTTAGGATTCCCAGTTGTTAAGCAGCAGATGGCTCAGCACCAGTACAAACTTCATTATCCTCCAATACAACTGATATGAAATACAAACCAAGACATTTCTGAAAGGTCTACCACCACCACCCTTGAATAAAAGGATCAAGCTCAAACACTAGACTTCAAGCACAGCGTTTATAAATGAAATAATCTTTTTCTTTCAACATCTTCCTCCTGATTCTTGCTTTAAATCCTCTCTATTGTGCTGCAATTTTATCTTAATAGCCAGTTATGAATTACAGGTGTTATGAAAGGTTTGGATTTTTTAAAATGGCTTTTACTATGCAATCTTTTAATAAAAGAAAAATTAAGGAAACTGTTCCTTTGGACCTTCGTAACACTGCAGGCTTAACAGATTTGTGCATGCAGCTCAGCACAGTAAACTCTAGGTCAGAACTATGTATCCATCCTGAATGATTTTAGCATTCCATTACCTGATAGGCAAGGAAATTACTGCAGAGATTAAAATTTATGGTGAGCATGTGTTTGAATTCATAATTACAGTAAATGATATTTAAGTAAATCATAGACCTAGGTATTGGAGAACGTCTCACCACTGGATACTTTATCAAATTAACACTTCCAAGCATTTTATGTAAAACTGCTGTGTTGGGGGTTTTTTTTTTACCTTTGCACCTCTTTCTTGGGGATGTTATAGTTGTTTTATCAGTACGGTTTAACTTCGGTCAATTCATACAAGTGCACCTGAGGCTTGGGAAAAAATGGGAAGAAATATGAATGTGCATCAAGTATTGTTATTTGTTTCCATTAAATAAAGGAGAGGTTTCTTAACCTTTAAGTGTGAATACAGAGTAAATGGGAAGAAACAGATGACTGGTAACAGTTTGCAAGAAATCAAACGTAAAGCATCTTACTGCTTTCTGCAGTTGTAATGTGGAAAACAGGAAGAGAGGCTATTTCTATCTCTGCGAACATGGTCGGCATTGACTTATCTTTTGAAAGTACTAATCAGAGCTTGCAGGTACTCGTGTGCATGGCAGCTGGTAGAAGAGCCTGTGAAGTAAGGGGGCTGTGTGCTCATGATGACTGACTTGTTTGTGTCAGCACAAAGAGTCCTTGAATGGCCCGGCTAGGTTAATGATTTGAGGGTAAGTTTACCAAGAGATTAGACTTTAACAGAAGGAGATCCTTATATTATACATTATACTATATACTATATTTATATACTTAAAATATATATGTGTTATACGGATGTAACTGTAATAATATAATTGTGTATAATAAACTCCGTTTACACAGCAATTAAGACCCAAACTTCAGTCATTTGTTTCTGTGGCGTTACCTGTGCAGTCAGGTTTGAAGATTTTTTTCTGGACCATAAAATAATTCCTTCCAGGTGCAGTTCAGCTGAAGAGCTCTGGTCTCTTTCAAGGCAGGTTGTGTGTGAACCAACAGTGTGAACTGGATCACTATTCAAAATAAGAGGAGAAGGGGTTTAATTCCACTTAACTGATCTCTTCTGTAGTAACATGGATTCAGCAGAAACAGGAACATAGTAACATCTCAATTCTCAGAGTATTCTAACAAAATGTTTTCTGTGGAGGCCAAGCTAGTTTCTTGTACCAGCTAAGGTATGTTTAACTCATGACTTAAACAGAAGCCCAAGGCAGCCTGTTTAAACCTAGCTTGTGAGGACAGAAAGGAGGAGTATGGAGAGGTAAAGTATCCTCCATATGCCAGATAACATGTTTTTTCCAAGGCATTCCCTATTGCATGAAGGGTAGAGAGTATAACAGCAGTCTTCAGAGTAGAAGAAGAAGAAAAAAATTCATCTGGGGAATAAAGTACAATGAACCTCCCCACTTCTGTCCTCTTCAGGATCATGGAAAGCCCGTTTCTACTGTTGTGATCTCCCAAGCATGGTAAACACCCGCTGTTAGTATCTTTATCAGGACATTTGCTGGGGTCCAAAACAATAAACCCATGGAATCATTCTTATTAGGGACATTTTAATAAGGCAGCAATCTTGTTCTGTCTTCACATGGAGGAATGAAGTGGCTTCTGACTGGGGAAAGACAAATAGTTCATACTGTCCTAGGGTATTTCTCCCTGCAGATCCCCATCCACACTCAGTTGAAGATGAATTTGTTTGTGTGATTGTGCAGCTCTGGACAGCATGTTTCTGATAGACCTTCCCAACAGCACTCTGACTCTGAGGTGCTCCGGGTGGGTTCAGGGTCACATGCAGTGGCTCTGTGTGAGCCTCCATTTAAGAGCTTTCCTGTGAATGAGCAGGGTCCACACTCGCCATCGGAGCAGAATCTGTCCATTAGCATATGATGACACTATGGAAAATCCACAAAAGCCATGAAAAATCCAGTAATTTCCCCAAGAGAAAAACTCTTTGCCTGATGAAGCACAAATGGTGCTTCCGCAGACCTTAAATTACGCCAGTGTTTATCCAATGTCACTTGGCTTCATGTACAGCTGAGCACTCCCGTGTTTCTGCTCTCCCACCACATCCCACCTGCCCAACAAGTCCCCCAAGGAAACAGCACAGGACGGCTGTGTAGCTCCAGCAGCACGTGCTCCAGCATGCAGAGAACACATACTGCGCAGCTCTGGTTTTTTACATACTTGTAAGATCACCCTCCATGACCATGCATCACAGGCAAACGATCATTCCCACGCAGCATAACCCCCTCTATTGCTTTGAGGTTATCAGATGGAAAGCACAGTAATAAAAACCAATAATAAACCCAGTTTAATATGGTAATAAAAACCTAGTAATAACAATCACTGTGCTGCAGAGATAATTGGGAGATGACAGGCAAATGTTTTGTTCAAGGGCTGTCACATCTTCGGATTCTCAGAACAAATGAAATAAATTTTTCTCTTGCAAGATACATAAATCATACCACAAGTCATTATAGACTTTTTTTTTTAAATGCAGCAGGCAGTCCAGGCTGAATATTGAAAACTTTAAAAACTTCATTCTAAAAATCTGTATCCCTTGGAAATTATACCTCATCAATGCTCAGTTTGACAGAGGCTATCAACGGTGTGCGAAGAAACCTATGAAAACGTAGAAGTTTCCGGTGAAAAACTCCTAAAGATCCCTGTGCACCTGAAATACAGATCAAACCGCTCCATAAGTGCACAACTCTTCCAGTGCCAGGTGCTCACCTCCGTGACAGGAGCATGAAAGCACCTGGCTATCATCACCCAGAGGTTGGGCTGGGCTGGG